>JAMPIV010003755.1:0-251269 GCA_024509875.1 Oreohelix idahoensis
AATACAAACAAACCAAAACAAAACTAAAGAACAGAAAAAATATTACAAAAACAAATATGAACACAGTCATCACAGCTAACAAAAATAGCAGCAACTTGTTGCTAACAAATTTCCAATTAAGAAAATTTGTACCTATGTAACACTAGTACCAGACCAATGTCACTAGGTATACCTTGTACTAGTCACACAGAACATAAACTAATTTAATACATAACAAATAACATGTAAACATAAATAGCATAAATGCATATATAATATGATTAAATAATATGGCAATGTGATGTGAATAGAGTGTTGCAGAAAGAATGTGTTGCAGAGAAGGCTTAGCTTTTAATCAAAATAGCTTGCAACTTTATTAAATACTAGGTTTGTTTCTAAACTATTACAGTGTTCAATTTCTTTGAGCACAATAGAAGATCCAGCGATGAATTAAATGCTCCTCTCTGTCTATCAACATTGCTCTTCTACTTCAGAAGGATAAACAATCACTACAAGTTAGAACACTGTCTGTACTGCGCAAAATGTCAAGAAGTGCTGACCCAGATACCGTTACACTTGTCAGAACAGGTCAAGCTGACATCGACTGTATAGTTGTTCTATTGGTGTTGATGTGTGTCACATTTGGCCAAAATAAATGTTCTTGAAACACTAGGTGACTTCCACTTTCAAGACTGCGAAGGCTGGACCCAGGAAACTGGCCTACCACTGTAGAATTACTATAGAATAATAACTATTTAGTGGTGTATCGTGTCTCTGCAGTGTTACCAGGCATGCTGTAAGGTACTGCTTTCATTCTCCTTACGCAAACCAATGGCGAATCTGATGGAGGCTCCAGGGGGAGCAAAGGTCAACTCAACCAACGCAGGGTTGTATCTAGTGGCCATGTTGAAGTAGTGTGAGAGTGAAAAATACGCGAATGGTGTACTGTTCGATGTAGTTGACACTTGATAATGTTTCACTCACACTCTTGTACAAGTCAATGATGTTAGGAACCGCTGTTGACGTTTCTATGCTTTTAATAATGACGCACACACTTGGAATAAGCGAGAGCAGATGGACAGGGATGGGGAGAATAAAAACCATCATAGCTGGCAGACGCTGGAGTTGGGTTGGCCATGTCCTCAGAAGGGACCCTGATACCATCGCAAGAACAGCTATGCTATGGACCCCCGAGGGAAAGCGAAAGAGAGGCCGACCAAAAACAACTTGGCGGAGAACTGTGGAAGCTGAGATGCAAAGAATGAACCACAGTTGGGGCACTGTACGAAGGATGGCCGCCGACCGAGCAAAGTGGAATCAATTTGTTGCTGCCCTACAAGACGCCACCAGGCGTGATGGCCGCTGACTGCTTTGACGGTTGGCGGTTATGGATCAAAGAAGAAGAAGAAGAAGAGAAGAAGAAGACACACTTGGACAGCACGGAATACAGTCATGAGTATGTTGACATAGCAAATCATTAGGTAGTAGAATAGTAGTACATATTTCATGCAGCATTCAATATTAAATAGCCATTCAATGTTCTGGCGGACTATTGCCATATCTCCTAACTGACTGAACGCGTCAGTGGGTATGTGTGTGTAAACATACAAAGAGTTCACTAGACGAACCTTTTCTTTGGCTAAGTTCTCCAGCTGTATATGTCAAATATTTAAGTAACAAAGTTAAACCACGGTAGGGGTTTTCATCTTAATGAGATCTCCGTGCCACTGTCTGAATAGTAAGATTCATGATCCGTTCTCTGGACAGTGATCCATAATGATGACAGGAATACAAAATGGCTTCCTTCTCTGAGTTTTCGCTCACTCGCCCAGCGGGAGGATAATCATAAGCCAGAGTTAATTCATAACTTGTATATATAGACTTTCCTAGAGTTTCCATACAGTCCCTTAGTCAGAAGGTTGCTTCATAAAGACATAAGCGCTGATGGAACCTGTCATCTTCATCAATCTATATTTAAACGACCAACGATGCTCGAAAATACGATGTTTCATCTAGGTCTAACCATAAGGAGATCATCAAAGGAAAAAGGGTCTGGCTTTACCTGGAGTCCGAATCTAAACATAATGAAATACATGAGAAGAGTCTCTGACATAACACTCTCGCAGAGACATTCCTTCCTTATGGAAAAATCATCCACAAATCACTTTTAACCTTTAACAGGACCAGCCCTAGAGAACACACGCCCGGCCATTACGACCAGCTTCTTCGGAACTCTCTACAACTCTCTAGGACAACGGATACCTCCGCCAGAGTTCGGTATAGTCCGACCTTAGCATACGAAGATATACAACATAGGACTGAATCTTCTTGTACTAGACAAGTAATACATATAAATTCAGGCCATAAACATATTGAACAAGATCAATCTATTTTCCGGCCCTAACAAACGAGAACTGACATGACTTCCATATTCATACGCCGAATCAATATCAAGAGAGATCATCCATATAATCAAACGTATAAATCAATCATGGATTATCTCGCTTTCCCAAGGGAAGCATTTTCGTACACAAATAAATACAAATATATATTTTCCATATTAAATAGACATATCGTATTTTTGTAATATGTGCATTCAAAAATATGTATGCAACAGTGTGATAAATGAATTTCGAAACTGCCACCCTTAAATACCAGTGGTGCGTACGTCTCAGGGAGTCGTTTCCGATTGGCCAAAAATAATTCCAGAAAATGCCGTCTATGGGCTCATTGTGTGTAACCTTGCAATTTATTAAGGCCTGTATCTCTTAAATGGCCTAGGTTATCACAGTCAGGTCAATATCGTTCAAAATCCCCTGCGACAAGCTTCAAATCCAATCCTTGATATTGGCTTTTCATGTGGGCATGCAGTCTAAATACATTTTAAAATATAAATACTAGCACTACCTTCGAAAGTGGCCATCTCACAAACTTATCGATATTTCAGTCGGTACATCCTCCTTACCAATTTCCTTTCAGATTTCCATGTATGAACATTCACACTATCGAACTCAGTTATTATTATTGTAAAACAACACTGCCCCAGTTCGTACTTTAAGGAATTCCATCCGTCCCCATACACAAATTGCTTCGCCATTATGAAAATATTGCCTTTCCGCTCCTTCCCCTGTGAGGTATAGACTGCGCATGCGTCAGCTAATACTGTCGTGATTAACACTTGGGCGATGCACTGTGTTTTACATACTAAAATCTAACTAAGCGTATTTTTCCATTATGCTACAAAAATATCTATCTATCTATCTATCTATCTATCTATCTATCTATCTATCTATCTATCTATCTATCTATCTATCTATCTATCTATCTATCTATCTATCTATCTATCTATCTATCTATCTATCTATCTATCTATCTATCTATCTATCTATCTATCTATCTATCAATTGATCAATTGATCAATTGATCTATCTATCTATCTATCTATCTATCTATCTATCTATCTATCTATCTATCTATCTATCTATCTATCTATCTATCTATCTATCTATCTATCTATCTATCTGTCTGTCTGTTTGTCTATCTATCTATCTATCTATCTATTGATCAATCTATCTATCTATCTATCTATCTATCTATCTATCTATCTATCTATCTATCTATCTGTCTATCTGTCTGTCTGTTTGTCTATCTATCTTTCTATCTATCTATCTATTGATCTATCTATCTATCTATCTATCTATCTATCTATCTATCTATCTATCTATCTATCTATCTATCTATCTATCTATCTATCTATATATCCATCTATCTATTTATATATATACAGTACTTTGCAAAAAAATGGCAGTCATATTTTTGCAACGCAGCACACTCACAGAAGCAAATAATAATAATAACTGTATGTCCAGAGGAAGATTGGGATCTCCCCTATCTATTAACAGTGGTTTCAGTACAATATAATGTTGCCTTCTCCAGCAAGGCAAGCCTGGTTACGGCGAGGCATACTTCCCACAAGTGTTTGTAGGTAATTGTGAGGCAGACTGTCCCAGTATTTTTCAGCTTCCTTCTTCAATTGTTCAACGTCTCTCAGTCCACTCTTTATTAAATGATTCTTGAGTAGTGCCCAAACGTTTTAAATTGGGTTTAGGTCGGGACTGTTGCTGGGCCACCTCAGCACTATCACATTCTTCTCTTGCAGCCGTGCTTTGAGGGTATGAGCTGTATGCTTTGGGTCATTGTCATGTTGAAATGTGCACCCATCGGGGTACATGACCTGCATAAATGGCAGAAGGTGTCCCTCTAGTATGTCGATGTACCTTTTTTTCGTGAGAATTCCTGTGAAAACACACAGTGGGGTGGCACCTCTTGCTGACACCCCTCCCCAAAGATGGAATTTCTGGGTATGTTTCGGTCGCTGTTACACAGGCGTTACAGAGTCTTTCGTCCAAATATTTATTTGAGCAGGATAAGACCAAACAGAACATTCATCTGAAAAAATCACATTGTCCAATGACAAATTCTTGTTTTCGTGGCACCAGTTCAAGCGCATCTGTTTGTGAGTCTCTGTGAGCAATGGTGACGAAATTACCAGCTTATTTGTGTAATTCATCCTGTGTAGCTCCCGGTTGACAAAGGCATTATATACCTCTGGGCTTCCCAACTCAATCATGCGCTGCCGTATGTTTTCTACACTCTTCATTGGCCCAGCCCGAACGCTTTGGGCGAGACGCCGATGGTCCTTTGTGTCCAAAATTCTTGGCCTCCCACTACCTTCTTTTCGCTCGATTCC
Source organism: Oreohelix idahoensis (assembly GCA_024509875.1). Classification (NCBI taxonomy): domain Eukaryota; kingdom Metazoa; phylum Mollusca; class Gastropoda; order Stylommatophora; family Oreohelicidae; genus Oreohelix; species Oreohelix idahoensis. The sequence continues at coordinate 4,730 of JAMPIV010003755.1, forward strand.
ATTACCTGCTTTTAATTTACTCACAACTCTGTAGACAGTCCGCTCAGGAATGTTCAAGGTTTTATAAATGTTGGAACATGTTTGATTTCCTTCATTCCAAAGCTGTTAAATTAACATACACTTTGTCTTGGTATCCATTTTCTGCCACTAGCATTGGAAATTGTCGTCTGCTGTATTATCAAGGGACGTTACTCTACGCTAATTTTTTTTTTACTTTTGGTAGTGTTTGCTCACTTCAGTGGAGTGCGAATTTGGGGCAGAACATGCATATTTAATTATATTTCAGCTTATTTAGCTGAGCAATATGACTGCCATTTTTTTGCAAAGTACTGTACACACACATATATATATATATATATATATATATATATATATATATATATATATTATATATATATATATATATATATATATATATATATATATATATATATATACATATATATATATATATATATATATATATATATATATATATATATATATATATATATATATATATATATATATATATATCTTTCGGTGACTCTCTAGTGTGCGGACGTTTTATCCATGTCTCTGATAGTTGAATATTTTCTCTAAGTTTATTTACATTTAGTATGCAGGATTTATACAGCGTTGTATTTCAATTGTGATGAGATTTACAGTTATATTATTTAGATAGGAATAATTTTAAAGTAACGAGTGAATCATGTGTTTTTTTTTTCTGTTGGAAATGCTGATTGGATCTTTAATTTTACAGTGTTACCTTTTTGTTTTGATACACCAAGAGCCGCGTCGAACTTTACACCACTTGTTCTTGTTACAACTAACAACCAGGACACATCTCTTTGGGGAACAATAGATCATGCGATTTCAAATGGCTTGCACGCCCCCTGCCATGTAAACTGACTACGGCAAGATGAGAGAATAGCATCGTCGTACATGAGTCATTAAAAGCATCAAGGGATGTGTTACGTGCAGTCTTTGATATCTTACAATATTATACATAGGTAATTTTTTTGTGCTTAAGGGAAAGTCATTATTGAGTTACTTCCCTTGAAAGTTGTGCCATCTCTTCGATCAAACTCCGCGGATAAATCCATTTTACTGCGATTTATTCGTTGTTTGGGTAATAATAGATTGTTCTTGCTTCAGAATATCTATGGCCTGAATTTATGTGTATTGTTTGTCTGAGTAGGACGAGTCTGTCTTATATCTGTATATCTTTACATATCTAAGTCGAACTATATGTTCTGTTGTCTCTAGAGAGGTCAAAGGCTATTCGGCGGATGTGTCGCTAGAGTGTGGTGTGATTTGGCTTCGTCCTGATAGGGACTGTGTGTTTTCCTATGTCGGCCTGTCGCCGGGAAAAAGTGATCTCAGTATTTGTGGGGAAAGTGATAGTCGTCTAGACCTATCGTGTATGCTTTACCCCAGTGTTTATTCATATTGCCAAGGAATGGCAGTTCCATATTTCCTCTACCAAGGTAATCAAAGACACTCTTATGAACTCTCGATCGAAGCCACCATTTTCGATAGTTACGATTTGAATGTCTAAGAGAATATATTTGACTCGATGAAAACGACTTCGATTCCTAGCAGCACTATATTCTGTAGAATGCAGTCAATTGTTCATGATCAAATCTACAGAGCAATGCAATGTTTTATGAATGACTAACTTTAGGACAGATTCATTATCTGCATCCAAACGTGAGTGACAGTTCACGAGTGAAGCCATCTTGGAACCAAAACATGTAGCGACTTTCAAGAAGAGAAAGGGGATGCCCGTATTATCGCTTGTTTAGTCCAGAGATCACTGCTACACATGAGAACCCGTTATTAGCGGTTCAATATTATTATATGAAAAAAATATGTGCTGAACATTATGTGGGAGAATCGTCGCTAAACGAGATTAGGTTTAGAAGCCATCTGAAATATTGTTTATAAGCTGACGTGCTCAGTCAGTGAAGTCAGATGATTTATATGTATGGGCGATGCTGTGGGCTTGGCTACTGACAGTCCATTATAATATTAATCTACATGAGTGCCCATGTAACATAACATTGCAGGACCATTTATCCACTGTACTATGATGTATTATGCCAACCTGTGATTTGTCACTATCTGTGCTGTCGAGTGTGTACGTCCAATTAAACTTTAGAAAAGGTACACAGTCGTTGGTGTCGATGACTTCCAGTCATACATGAGTGTGAGAAAAGAACATTTGTCAACAACACGAACCCTTATCATCATTCGCACATTGTACACTCAATCCATGTCTACACACCACTGCGTAGGTCAAGTTGACATTCCATACACTACAGTGGAGCAAACAACACCATAGAGATCTTATCAACTGATGATGATGATGATGTCTGCTTCCATCCACTTATATCTATCTTTTGGTGGATATCATTAACGGGAATAAAAATCCAACATTATCAACTTTATCAACTGGTGGACCAGCTTTCTGGGTTTGACCTCGCAGAAGTTCAGAAGTCAACAGATTACCGATACCAGACCGTTTCCTGTGGCTGATACGACACACTTGCAGTATTGGTTTGCTCTTTGTCAACACTTCGTCACGTGACCTGTCAAGTGAATGCAGTATGTAGGTCAGCGTTGTTGACAGTTTTACATTAGACATTACAGAGTTTCACAGAACAGTTGGATCAATTCTTGTCAATGTTAACAGAAAGACAGTATTTGTGTACTAAGAAGTCCTATTTTCATCGATGGATCTTCTTGTTTTCCATATATGAACTTTAATATTTAAGGCCAGAATGTTTAATTGAATAAAGTGGCAGTTTGTTTATGTTCATAAAAATAACTTTGCCATTACTGTAAAACTGAGCCTATTTTGGCAACACATACTATCATACACATAATTTATATATATTTATGTTTACATGTTATTTGTTTGTATAGTATGTTAGTTTCTATGTCAGCGGGTTGTGTTTAAGGTTGGGCGGCGTCCTCACAACAGAATATCCCACGTCATAGAGGGTCCGTTGTGGGCGTTTTCTATAGGTGCAATTTTCTTGATTGAAAATTTGCTGCGACAACTGTTGCTTTTGTGTTAGCTGTGAAGACTGTAATTATTGTTATTTTTGTAATATTTCTTTGTTCTTTAGTTTTGTTTTGAGTTGTTTGTAATTTGTTGGTCTACTCTTTTCTATCTTTCAGTTCTATTCACAATTTGTATTCATATATTGTGACGTCATTGGTGTTGTTATTCTTTGCAGATTCAGTGATTATTTTCATTGATTTCCCTATTTGATTTATTTTGATTTCTGCAAACGTTCTTGTATTGTCAGTCCTATTTGTACTTTATGTATTCTGTTGGTTGACATATGTTTTATATAGGTATATTTCATAAGACACAATTGCCTGTGCACTGCACTTGGATTATGGTATAAACCAGTACCTGATTATTATTACTATTATACAAGACCTTATTAAAGGCTTGTGACCCACAGATATTGGGATAGTATACTGATTAATCAAGTCATTGAGAACTTGTGGTATTATTATTGGTTCAGGTGATTAGTATTATTGTTAGACATCATGTCTACTTTAGAATACTTCATTACACAAGGGAAAGCCCTTGATAAGACTGGTCAACAATTAGAACAATGGACAGTTGCTCAATATGACAAAGCATTAGCTGCAGAAGAGAGAAGAGCTATGGCAGAAGAGAAAAGATTAGCTGCAGAAGAAAGAAAAGCTATGGCGGAGGAGAAAAGATTAGAAAGAGAAGCTGAGGCTGCTGCTGAACAAAAGAAATTGCAGATGCAGGTGGAGGAAAGGACATTTGAAGCTGAACAAAAAAAAATTAGAAAGAGAAGCTGCGGCTGAACAAAAAAGATTAGACAGTGAAGCTGAACAAAAAAGATTAGACAGTGAAGCTGAACAAAAAAGATTGGACAGGGAAGCTGAACAAAAAAGATTAGACAGGGAGGCTGAACAAAAAAGATTAGATGCTGAAGAGAAAAAAGCAATAAGAGAACATGAATTTGAGTTGGAGAAATTGAGATTGACAAGTATGAGTAATGTTAATCAGGCATCTAGTGGTAATGGTAAACCTTCTACTTACAAGGTTAAGGTTCCACCGTTCAATCAGTCCAGTGACGATATTACATTCTGGCTGGATAGATTTGAACGTTCTTGTCGTACACATAATGTGGATAAATCACAATACGCTAATCAATTATCAGAAAACTTGAAAGGTGAATCTTTGACTAGATTATGCCTTGTAGGAGAAGCAGATAAGGATAATTATGATGTCATTAGGGCGGCTTTGATAAAAAAATATCAGCTAAGTGAGGAAGGCTATCGCCTTTTATTTAAGACGATGGTACCTGAGACGGGTGTAGAATTCTCAGAATTCACTGCAAAGGCACGTCTCACAGTTGATCGTTGGATTGAACTTTCCAAAACAGAAAAAACGTATGAAGGACTTATGGATTTGTTGCTCAGAGATAAGATTATGTCATGTGTGAACAAACCTTTCCTTGAATTTATACATGAGCGTAAACCCAAATCTCTAAAAGAAATGGAAGAATATTGTTCCCAATATGTCACTGCACACCCCGACGTGACTTTTGGCAACACTAAGATTAAGGAGAGTATGCCAGTTGCTTCAGCAACACCATACAATCCCAATTATTCACACAGATTTCAGGGACCTCAAAACAGATTTGATAAAAAAGGTAACCATAATAGTTATCAAAACCAAGGTAACCAATCATTTCAGGGTTCTTCTTCAAAGAACTGGAGACGACCTGATAGCTCTCGACACAGGGGTGGTCATAATTATAGGAATTTCCGTAGAGGAAGTAATTATAGAAACTATCAGGGTTATCCGTCTTGGAGTCAACAAGATCATAATTACAGAGATACTCATTATAATGAATATGATAATGGTAACCAAGGGAACTATGACTCAAACCCAAATAGGGGTTACAATAGAGGTAACAATAACTACAGAGGTGATAATAACCGAGGTAGATCTCAAAACAAAAGACATAAACCACATTTTCAGGCAAACTCTGTACAACAAGAGTCCCATGAAGCCTATAAACAGAGTAAAGATAATAATGATGCTAGTAATATGGCATGTGCCGCTTTTGATTTTGGGAGAGCATCTCAGTGCCCCCAATGGAAAACGTTATTTGAGCCAACCACAGTGTCTACTTTAAGCTGTGGCCATCCTCTTCCTGCTCTTCCAGCATCAGTCGCGCATGATGGAAGAGGTTCTCTTGTCTTACATAAGGGTTTAGTGAATAACAATCCAGTCTCTGTGCTATTTGATTCTGGATGCACCACAATTGGTGTTAGGCAGTCACTCGTAGATCCTTCCCGTGCCACTGGACAAGTAGTCAAATGTGTAACATTTGGCGGCACATTAGAGAAATACTCTACTGCTATCATTAGGATTGCTACTCCTTTCTTTACGGGAGATGTACACGCATGTCTTCTTCCGAATCCGATCGCTGACCTCATCATCGGTCGCATTCATGGAGTCAAGGAATGCACTCCGCAACAAATTTCCACGTGGGAAAGGCAAAACATGCAGATTGCTAACGCTGTAGTCACTAGAGCTCAGGCTCTTAATATGCCTCAAACTTCATCTACTGAAGATAATGAAGTGCATAACCAAGATAATCCCTTGGTAATTTCTCGTGACTCGTTTATAAAACAGCAAGAAGATGATCCCACTCTGAAGAAATTCTTCATTCTTGCAACTAAAGGTGATCCGAATAAAGACACAAGTCGCAAATCGTGGATTACAAAGAAGAATGGCGTACTTGTACGTATGGTTCAAGACTCCATTACGTCAAGTCATTCTCAAATCCTGGTTCCCAAGAATTTGAGAGTTAAAATTTTGCAGCACGCTCACGACTCTCAGTGTGCTGGACACATGGGTTTTTCCCGTACTAAGTCAAGAGTCCTTGCGGCTTTCTTTTGGCCATTGGTAAACAAGGACATACGTATTTATTGTCGATCTTGTAAAGTATGTCAGGAAGTTAAATCCAAAGGTCCACGGCATGCTGCACCCATTCAGGCGGCGGACATTCCTATTCGGCCGTTCCAAAAAATGGCTATAGACATTATTGGTCCATTTAAGATCAAGTCTGCCAGAGGACATCAGTTTATCTTGACGTGTGTTGATATGTGCACACGTTGGCCAGAGGCTATTCCTCTGAAGAGCATTACTACTGCTGATATTGCAGATGCTCTTTGGCTTATATTTTCTCGTCTGGGGTTCCCCGGAGAGATATTGTCAGACCATGGCACCCAACTAATATCAGATACCATGTCTCAAGTAATGTCTACCCTGCAGATAGATAGATCTTTAAGTAGTATCTACCATCCAATGTCTAATGGTATGGTCGAACGCCTTAATAGAACACTTAAAAACTTACTGGGGAAGATAACTGAGGATCATCCTCAAGACTGGGACAGAGTTTTACCTGCGGCCCTCTTCGCTTACAGAGAGGTACCCAATGAACATACGGGATTTTCTCCCTTTGAACTCGTCTTTGGCGCGCGTCCGCGTGGCCCTATGTCGTTGCTTCACGATCTCATAACATCTGACAATATTGACGATGACACAAAGTCATCCTACGAATATGTCATCGCGTTGAGAAAAAAAATTATCGAAGCATGCAAATTAGCAACTTCTTCTTCTGAATTTGCGAAACAGAAGGCAAGGCAATTTGCCAATAAGAAGAGATGCTTACGACAACTTTGTCCTGGTGACAAAGCATTTGTATTACTACCTTGTAGGGAAAACAGATTACTTATTTCTTGGAAAGGTCCGTACGATATAATATCGAAAATTTCCGATGTCGACTATATTGTCGATATTGATGGGAAGCATAAAACCTTCCACATCAATATGCTTACTGAATTCCATGAACGTCCGGATTATTTGCAACCCATTTTCCAAGCAACGGACAATTCTCCAGTACAACATGGTCATTACTCATCACTGTCCGTGATACAGGATGAGGAAACAAGTTTTTCAGATGTAAATCTTCCTCTTCCAATGATCCCACTTCATTCCAGTGAATCATGGAAGAACGTTACTGTCTCTCCTGATTTGTCTCTAGGAGAACAGCGACAAGTTTCAACTATGTTGCAAACATTTCAGGATGTACTCACTGACATCCCTGGACAAACGAATGTCATTCAACATGACATTGTTCTAACTGACCATACTCCTATTAGGGTTAGACCTTATCCTATACCTATACATTTTCAAGCACAGGTCGAGAAAGAGTTGGATGAGATGATAGATTTGAAAATAATCGAACCATCCACCTCTGCATATTCTTCGCCGATGGTTATTGTGCGTAAAAAAGACAATAACATACGTCTTTGCGTTGACTATCGAAAATTGAATCAAGTAACGAAGTTCGATGCCGAACCTATGCCTTTACTGGAGAGCTACTTACTCGACTCTCCAAATCTCATTTTTTCACTAAACTTGATTTGTCTAAAGGATATTGGCAAGTTCCTTTATCTGAACGCGCCAAACCTCTCACGGCTTTTTCAAACCTAGAGGTTTGTTCCAATGGAATTTTATGCCTTTCGGTCTTATGAACGCACCAGCTACGTTCGTACGCATGATGCGCCGAATCCTATCTTATCGGTCAGATGTCATTGCATATCTAGACGACATCTGTCTTTTCAGCGATACTTGGGAAGATCACTATTCAGGGTTAGATGAATTGCTGTCTACTTTGCGTGAGCACAACCTGACAGCGAAACCCTCTAAAGCCTATATTGGTTTTAGCGAAATTTCTTTCCTAGGCCACCGAGTTGGTCATGGTTTCCTAAAGACAGAGGACCATAATACTAGTAAGATACTTAACATCTCAATCCCTAAGACTAAAAAACAGGTGAGAAGTCTGTTAGGTCTTATTCAATTTTATGGCAGATTCATTCAGAATCTATCCTCTATCATGGCACCTCTCTCAACACTTCTAAAGAAAGGTTCGCCTAATGTGGTCCACTGGTCTCAGGAATGCCAATGCTCTCTGGATAAGATTAAAACACTGTTTTCAACACCACCTATTTTAGTGCTACCCACTAAAGATAAGACATTCGTTCGTCGTAGTGACGCTTCATCCACTGGGATTGGAGCGGCACTAATGCAAGAGTACTCTGGAACTCTGCATCCTGTAATGTATATTTCCAGAAAACTTAATGCGGCAGAAAGGAATTATTCGGTTTTAGACCGTGAGCTATTAGCTATGGTTTGGTCGATCCTCAAACTACAGAGATTCCTTCTAGGCGCACATTTCATAGTAGAAACCGACCAAAAAGCTCTTACTGCTATACAGAGTAAGAATTTGAAGAGCTCGAGGTCTACTCGATATGCAATTGCTCTTCAACCTTTTCATTTCTCTGTGCGAGCTATTCGTGGATCAGATAATGTGATGGCAGACATTCTGTCAAGATGCCCACATGATTCCACATAACTATTAGGCTTAGACTTCTTGATATGTCTAGTTCTATAGTAGTTCCTTTTCTATATCATGATAGATACACATTTGTAATTTAATAATATAATGATTGTATCACTACATAGCGGTTCATGGATGTTTATTCACCGCTGTGCTTTGATGATTTTTTCTTCATAAATTATAAATTTAAGATATCTAATACGAAATGATGATATGAATTTTTTAGGCATTGTGTAATTGCCAGAATTGTATTATACTTTGATGACACCTTCCTGGAAAAATATACTTGTAGAGAAATAATTTCTCTCAGTTTATGAGACACATTCTCACCAGTCACTCCATAAGTCGACTTAGCCTCATATTAGGCGTTATAGGTATTCCTGATATTTTCATCTGCGCATTATTCATGCGTTGTGAGCCTATTGTACGTTGCTCCTAGATGTATTTCAAAAAAAAAAAAATGTTCCATTTTTTTTTTTCCCGGGAGGTGTGGTAAGACTGTTACGTGCAGTCTTTGATATCTTACAATATTATACATAGATAATTTTTTTTGTGCTTAAGGGAAAGTCATTATTGAGTTACTTCCCTTGAAAGTTGTGCCAACTCTTCGATCAAACTCCGCGGATAAATCCATTTTACTGCGATTTATTCGTTGTTTGGGTAATAATAGATTGTTCTTGCTTCAGAATATCTATGGCCTGAATTTATGTGTATTGTTTGTCTGAGTAGGACGAGTCTGTCTTATATCTGTATATCTTTACATATCTAAGTCGAACTATATGTTCTGTTGTCTCTAGAGAGGTCAAAGGCTATTCGGCGGATGTGTCGCTAGAGTGTGGTGTGATTTGGCTTCGTCCTGATAGGGACTGTGTGTTTCCTATGTCGGCCTGTCGCCGGGAAAAAGTGATCTCAGTATTTGTGGGGAAAGTGATAGTCGTCTAGACCTATCGTGTATGCTTTACCCCAGTGTTTATTCATATTGCCAAGGAATGGCAGTTCCATATTTCCTCTACCAAGGTAATCAAAGACACTCTTATGAACTCTCGATCGAAGCCACCATTTTCGATAGTTACGATTTGAATGTCTAAGAGAATATATTTGACTCGATGAAAACGACTTCGATTCCTAGCAGCACTATATTCTGTAGAATGCAGTCAATTGTTCATGATCAAATCTACAGAGCAATGCAATGTTTTATGAATGACTAACTTTAGGACAGATTCATTATCTGCATCCAAACGTGAGTGACAGTTCACGAGTGAAGCCATCTTGGAACCAAAACATGTAGCGACTTTCAAGAAGAGAAAGGGGATGCCCGTATTATCGCTTGTTTAGTCCAGAGATCACTGCTACACATGAGAACCCGTTATTAGCGGTTCAATATTATTATATGAAAAAAATATGTGCTGAACATTATGTGGGAGAATCGTCGCTAAACGAGATTAGGTTTAGAAGCCATCTGAAATATTGTTTATAAGCTGACGTGCTCAGTCAGTGAAGTCAGATGATTTATATGTATGGGCGATGCTGAGGGCTTGGCTACTGACAGTCCATTATAATATTAATCTACATGAGTGCCCATGTAACATAACATTGCAGGACCATTTATCCACTGTACTATGATGTATTATGCCAACCTGTGATTTGTCACTATCTGTGCTGTCGAGTGTGTACGTCCAATTAAACTTTAGAAAAGGTACACAGTCGTTGGTGTCGATGACTTCCAGTCATACATGAGTGTGAGAAAAGAACATTTGTCAACAACACGAACCCTTATCATCATTCGCACATTGTACACTCAATCCATGTCTACACACCACTGCGTAGGTCAAGTTGACATTCCATACACTACAGTGGAGCAAACAACACCATAGAGATCTTATCAACTGATGATGATGATGATGATGTCTGCTTCCATCCACTTATATCTATCTTTTGGTGGATATCATTAACGGGAATAAAAATCCAACATTATCAACTTTATCAGGATGGCAGACTACTGCGTGCCTCCACGATCGCTAAGGGCTACGCACTAAACAAAGAAAAGGCGGTAAATAACAAGTTGAAGGCTTGGTACAATCCACCAGACCTTACTATCAACAAAACTTACAAAGGCCAGTGTTGCACTATTGCTTTCCGTATTAGCAAGCATTATGAAATCTTCAAACAGGCATGTCTCGATTTTTACCAAAATTCTATCATTGAAACGCGCACAAATATACACTGCGCATATGTTGAAGATTAAATAGCCACTGACCTCCTCACCATACATCTAAACTATACAAAAAACAAAGTCCTGGCCCAAGTAGCGACAGATTGTGGTCAATCCTGGTTAGATACTGAATGTTCTCAACCTCAGATATCGGCCCTAGACCAAACCACGAGTCTAGTGGATCCTACCACTCCATCAACAATAGTAAGAGGTAGAACTACAACTGCAAGACTTTAGCTTGCTAACGGAACTTGCTCGTCCATCTTTCACTAAAATCAGTCCTTCCCTCCCATCCCACTGAAGTCAATCCTCTTCATATGCAGAGCACACCTCCAGTAAACCTCACAATCAGAGTAGAATCCAGCAAAATTTCCCCCCATTTGAACGGCACCCTTACTTCTACCCATAATCAAACACCATCCACCTGTGATCTAACACACTACCTTTTATCCATCATCCCCATATTTGATCTAACAGGACTCATCTTTAATGGACCGCTATCTAAAACGCCCTCGATAATATATCTAGAAGTTCACATCAACCAACCCACCGAAGTCAGTGTAAACCACACTTTGAATGATGGATTCCCCACTTCTTCAAATCCCTCAGATAACCCACCAATATGAACGAGACCAACCCATCCTGCCTCCCAGATACAGCTACTTTCCAAACAAAAGTGCCTGTCCATAGCACAGATGTCTACTCATGCTCCTCAAAATATCGACTAACAAATGAGTGTGATAGGGAACAACTAAACCAACGAACAGCGAAACACTTCTGTCAGGAGCTGGAAACTATCATTGAAAAATCTCTGAAAAACGTGGTTGAGAAACTCAAGAAGGACCTAGAAAGCTCACTGAAAACAGAGCTTGAAACACTGAGACATGAAGTTATGACTCTCCGCAAAGAAAACACAAGGTTGGTTTATCATCTAGACCAAATACCTACTTCAAGTAACAAGATAAAGGAAATGGGGAGGTGACTGATAGCCCATGAGAAGCAAGTCATCATGAATCACCAGATACACCACCTAACTCGCCCACCCCTTCTCCAACACACATTGCTCGAAACAAAGCATATCCAGGACAGGACCATAACGTTAAAAACCATAAGGACTTTAACAGCGATGAAGGAAGAAGATTACAACCAAATAAAACATTCCTAATTGAGGTAAAAATTAGAAATCGACTTGGAAATCCGTCAAACCCATCTACACAAGCAGATTCCGAATCAGCAACCTCAGATGGAGATGACAGGGCACAGCAACTCATATGTCACTCGACACAAGATTCTACTGACCACCTACTGTAAGACAACCAGCAATGGCACCAGCAACGCGGTCACACACGACCTCAACCACATTCATCTAATCGTCACATTCCTCACAAAACAACTGACATTATTATTGAGGAATCACTGCTAAATGGCATTCACAGTGATCGAATGTCAACAACACCAGGGGAAATAGTCACTGTTATACCATTACCTGGAGCCGGAATAGTAGGAGTTACCAATGAAATCAGCCGTCTCAACACAAACACCAACATAAAGAAAACAACAATACACGTAGGGATAAACGATAGCACAAATGGACACACTCTTAACCCATCAGACATCTCCAATATGATTGACACCATAACACAACAATTTCCCAACAAATCCACATATATTTCGTCAATAATTCCACCCAGCTACGGTAAAGTACACCAAACTCTGGATATAAACAACAAGGTGCTTTACACTTTCTGTACAAAACAGAACACGTCCTTCATAAACAACACACCCTGTTTCACATCTAAGACAGGTGCACCAAAAAAAACTGCTTTACAGAGATCAAGTGCACACTTCTAAACTAGGGACCAGCTACCTAGCCAAAAATTTAGTGTCCTCACAGGACACACCAGAAACACACACATTCATCCACCAGGGACACAAATTATACACTTAATTCAGTAAACACAGGCACAGCCGTTCGTAACCATTAACCACCATCCTTAGCTGATATTCATGTATCTAGAAAAGCTACACTTAAGCCCATCTCCCACGCTATTCTAAATGACAAAATGTATTCCATACTACCCACACGACAGACACACCAGCCACTACCTGCACAACAGACACAACTGAACAGATGGAAAGACTGGACTACAAGTAACACCCATTCCTCTCATAAATCACTTAATCGCTACGCAGGAACTACAGCTTGAAAATTAGAGTTTCTCCACCCTATCTCCAACCGCCCAGAACGGAATTCTCACAGTGCATCCGTTTTGCAGCAACTTACTCAATATAGTCCAGAAATATTAATGCAGGCACTTCAGACGTCTAAATACGGCTCTACGGAACAAGATTAAACACATAAATATCAAGCAATGCCTAATCTACGCTCGTACTAACATAAAACTGTTTTTAAAACAAGTCTGTAGTTTAACATTTGACCTGACGCTTTATCTTCTCAAGCACTTTAGTGATCTTTGTCCTGAGATAAAAGACAATCTCACATAACTGAGTATCAACGTGGAACTTTAACGGTCACGTTTAGATGTTAATTTATTTTTTTTTTTAAATTGTCTGTGGTTTAGATACAAACATTTCTTTCCGTTCGAAACAGATTGTGTTTAAGGAAAGTAAACTGATTTTTGTGTGTGTGTGCAAGAATCAAGATACAGTAAACTGCTTCGGAGTCTTTAAAGCAGTGTGTATCTAAATTTGTTTCTAATTTTGTAATAATTCTATCGTATTAATACGAGTACTATTGTTTTCTTCTTATTATTATCTTCATGCATATTCCTTTCATTCCTATGCTCACCATTATCTCTTACATCTCACGTATAACTTCAATGTGTTTTGTTGAGCAGTAGTGGTGTGATAAATTGTATGCCTGATTATTTTGTGACTTTTTTTATATACTGCAGACAATTCACTTAGTTGAAATTGTATTAGCATTTGTTGAATCAATTTTTTATTTATTTAAATATGGCATTTCATGCAATTTTTTCCCCTTAAATCCCACTTCTTTGAGGAAGTACGTTTAGTTTAAATTCTTTGCGATTATTTTTTTGTGTATAACTTCATTCTTTAAATTGTTTTTCTTTTTAAATTACAATAATGGCTGATAATAATGTACATTGGCTTCATAAGGATGGTCTAGGACTTGGCCATCTGAATACTTACCATCTTTTAGTAAAGCCCCTGAACGTACACACATTCTAAATAAGAATTTTTACATTTTTGGACTTTCAGAAAGTCGTCTAAATGACAAAATAACAGACGATGACATTGCGTTAAACGGTTTTAAAACTCTTCGGCGAGACTCAAGCAAAAAACTAGAGACAGGTATAACAGTTTATATTTCCACTTCCCTTAATTTTCACCGCAGAAACGATTTAGAGACAGCAGAGATAGAATGCATAAGGTTGGAAATAAAGCTACCAAACCAGGGACCACATCTAGTTGGGTATCTTTATCGAAATCCTGGTGCAGGACCTACCTGGTACAAAGATTTCACCATCATGGTGGACAATGTATTTGCCACCGTCAAGGTGGTTATTCTTCTTGGCAAATTTAATATCGATATACACAATTCAAATCTAACATGGAAAAATATAATACTGCAGTATAACTGAAAACAAATAGTTAACAAACCTACCAGAGTAACGCTAGCATCATCCACATTAATCGACCACTTCTACATAACATGCCCAGAAACCATCATAGAACGCTGTGTCCCTACTATTGCAATGAGTGACCACTATCCAGTATGCTGCACATGGTCAAAGAATAAATGCAAAGGTCCCAAAAATAAACATATAAGTATTAAATTTAGAAGTTTCAAATATTCCAAAAGGGAATTATTTTTAAATGTCTTGCTAACTGCATCTCTCGCAAGTGTTTACCAACTTCGTGATCCGGACTACGCTATTGCATACTGGACGGAGATTTGTTATCGTGTGTTTGACAAGCACGTACTAGCTAAAGAAATTCGCATTAAACGACAAATAAAAAATCCGTGGATCAAGCAAGAAGTGCCGGAAAGTATGAGACAGAGAGATCAAGCGCACAAAAATAAGAACATCAGCACATATAGTGTACTAAGGAACAAGGTTCAATATTTAATTCGTAAAGAAAAGAAAAATCACTTTAGAAATCTGGTTGAGAACAAATCAAATTGTAAGGAGCTATGGAAGGCAATAAACACTTTAGCGAAAAAACGTAATGCATCAGACTCATTAACTCCCAACACTTCATTTACGTGCACAGACTTCAGAAATCACTTTCAGGCAGAAATAGATAGTCTGAAATACACAATACCACCTTCCTCTAGTGACTTAGACAAATTGTCAGCATTCTATGAGAAGAAATGTGCAAACTCAGTTCCACCCGACATTAACTTGATGTTAATGAAGCGTATAATTATCTTTTTAGCCTTAAATATAATAGTTCATCAGGGCTTGATGGAATTAACAATCGAATAATTTGTAACAAGAGCCATTCAGCCAAAATTGACTATGGGAAATATGTACAATTATACATTTGTAATATGTAATATGCAAATTATATCATTTTATATTTGTGAACTTTACATGTACGAGTATAAATTGCTAATGTGAGGTACAGGTTAATACGAAACTGACAACCTCAGCATATAAAATAATTGGATACATAAACTATCACTTCCAGAGCTAGTAACTGCTTCCTGCGTGCAGTGGTAGCCCCACGTTCCATGTGGAGCAGGAAGTGGATGATGATGACACCCTGTTGTACATATTTATTATAGTAACATTTTAATATGTTCATGTACGTATATATGTGAGTGTGTACAAATATTATTATAGGGTTACCTGCATTATTAATACGTTCATGTACAATTTATATATAGGGTTAACATTTTAATCGTTTATGTACATATTTATTATAGTAACAATTTTATAGGGTTCATCGTACATATTTATTATGTAACATGTTTAAACGTTCATGTTACATATGTATTATAGTAACAATTTAATACGTTCATGTGTACATATTTAGGGTTATAGTAACGTATATATGTACGTTGTGTACATATTTATTATAGTAACATTTTAATACGTTCATGTACATATTTATTATAGTAACATTTTAATACGTTCATGTACATATTTATTATAGTAACATTTTAATACGTTCATGTACATATTTATTATAGTAACATTTTAATACGTTCATGTACATATTTATTATAGTAACATTTTAATAGGGTTCAGCTCGTACATATGTTATTATAGTACATTTATTATATAGGGTTACATGCTACGTATATATGTATGTGTACAATTTTATATAGGGTTACCATGTACGTATATATGTATAGTACAATATTATATAGGGTTACATGCTCGTATTTATTGAGTGTGTAACATTTTAATAGGGTTACCATGCTCATACTTATTATAGTAACATTTTAATACGTGTACATATTTATTATAGTAACATTTATATAGGGTTACCTGCTACGTATATATGTATTGTAGTAAATATTAATACGGTTTCGCTGTACATATTTATTATAGTAACATTTTAATACGTTCATGTACATATTTATTATATTAACATTTTAATACGTTCGTGTACGTATTTATTATAGTAACATTTTAATACGTTCATGTACATATTTATTATAGTAACATTTTAATACGTTCATGTACTTATTTATTATAGTAACATTTTAATACGTTGTAGAGCCCTTTTCGTAGGCCTTTACAGTCATTTACAGATGAGGGTAGTCTCATATTTTATAATATGTGGTCCTACTTTACGCACCAACTTATGTCGGTGTTAGTGTTAGTAAATGTCATCTGTCACGCACGCATATGCACAATTTGGTGTATGGTAATTCGGGCGCGCTTGTATCCAAACAAGCCAGATGACGTCAGTGCGTGAATGTAACAAGCCGCATCTCATTTCCAGACATGGAGTCTGTTGATTTCTTTATTGTGTACCCATCATTTGGGGCTAGTGTATTTCTGGGACATGACTTCTGAATAGAAGCCATTGTCGGCTTACTCCCTACGTAAGTCAGAACCAGGCGTTGGTATAATTGAATATATTTTTTAATGATTTTTAGTGACTCTATCCGGCGTTGGCATCTAGCTAGTCCCTTCTCGTTTAGGGGTTAAAATGGATCAACCCGATGCTGCACTGAAGCCATCCTAATGTTTTAAAGGATTTTGAATACTCCGTCAGTTCGACTAATTGTTATGAATTAGTGGAGCGCCGTCATACGTGACACGTCGATTAAGAGAGAGATGAATCAAGTATTGTAGTTAACTTTATGGTGTCTTCTCAGACAGAATGTATGCAGTGATCTATAATATTGGAAGGTACTAGAATCAATATGTACCAGAGAAATGTTACAGGACAGGGTGGAAGTAGATATACAAAGATTTGTTGTAAGGATGACCTTAGAAGTTTGGTTCGGCGACGCAAGGTCAAACCGTTAGGTCAGTGAATGCACTTGGATACTACAAGTAATATAATTTATAAATATGAACCATATGTTTTGATCTATGAAACCATTGATGCAAGCACTGTGTTCCTGTCTTTGCTCGTCTACGTATTTCGTCAATAAAAAAATGTTGTTGCAAGTCGACATAACGAGTTCGTCCATACCAGCATTGGCACTTGTTGGTGTGCCCGATTGTTATTGAAGTTACAGGAGTTCACCTTCCAGTGAAAGACATTCGCGTTTCAATTTCAAGTTAATAGAATCGCCCGTGTTAGGTCGTTGACAGTTCAACACCAGCGACATCCTCTGGTCAGCGGTGTCCACTCCAGAAAAACGACCCTAACAGAAATGGTGGCGCAGTGTGCTCTGAAAATATCCAGTTTTCAGTAGCGGAATCGAACTCAAGTCTAAATTCAAACTCGGTTGAATAGAAGTATGCTATCTTTCAAGGCGACAACATCCTGGACTTTGCAGCAATTTTAACGGTCATCCTATGTCAAGGACAACCCAGGGACTTCAACTCCAAGTTTCAACATTGGACTCTGTCATTATGTTACTTCAAGTAGAGGCTCAAACAGACAGTCCCGGAGGCGAGGGATATCCTTTTTTATTCGGTTGAGATAAGTAAAAACGTCGGGTTGTTATTACACCGTTTTACGTTCAGCTGTGCTTTTCTGCATCTTATCTCGTAATATGTCCACTGCTTCTCTATTTATGTTTCATGTTCAATGTTCAATGTTTTTAGCGGGAGGTAGGGTTTGGAGACTCACGAAGGATACATCCCAGTTTCACACCAGGGCCTTCGTGACTGTTCTTTAAGAATTATTTTGCAGACTTCCCTCAGTGGAATGTTCCTACGCGTAAGCGTAGAAGGATTTTAAGTCCACTGTGTCTGGTAGTCTGTGACACCTGACTGTTTAGCTGTAGTGTCAAGTTTTAATTGTTGTTTTCATAGTTATTTTGATTCGTACTTTAGTTTTATGATGTATTTTGTTTGTACATTACGTCCTTCTCGCATTACTTTCGTTCAGTTTTTTACACCATTGATGTCTATACACTGTATTGTCAATTGTCTTGTGTAAGTTTCTATCGCATATTTCATTGCATTCTTTGCAACATTATTTCTTCATTTTTCCATTTTTATTTTGGTTGATTTATGCGAACGTTTTCAGTCGTTTATTATATCTTGTCTTGTCAATTGTTGCTATTGTCTGTCACGTTATTGCTTTCATGACATTTCATTGCATAAATTACTTTATTAATTATTAATATATTTGACTATTATATGACAATAATTTACCGTTCTAGGACAGGAACGAAGACCACTTGGTATAGTAACACTTTTAAATAGAATTATTACAGAACAATATTGAATAATGTCTACCTTAGATTATTTTATTAAGCAGGCTAAGGCGCTTAATATACCTCCTGAAGAGATTAGAACATTTGTTATGGCGGAATACAAAGAGTCTCAAAGGTTGGAATCTCAAAGATTAGAGGCAGAAAAATTAAAATCACAAAATCTTCAGATGGAACTGGAACATAAAAAGTTTGAGGCTGAAGAAAATGAGAAAAAAATGAAACTAGCAGCTGAGGAAGATGAAAAGAAGAGGAAATTTATGGCGGAGGAAGATGAGAAAAAAATGAGATTAGCCGCTGAATTAGAAGAGAAACGATTTCAGCGTGAGGCAGAACAGAAAATTGAAGAAATACAAAAGGAAATGGAAGGAAGAAGATTAATAGCTGAACAAAATGCAAAAAGACTTCAGCTTGAGACAGAAGGTGAAAGACATTCGCGTTTCAATTTCAAGTTAATAGAATCGCCCGTGTTAGGTCGTTGACAGTTCAACACCAGCGACATCCTCTGGTCAGCGGTGTCCACTCCAGAAAAACGACCCTAACATACGTTCATGTACATATTTATTAGAGTAACATTTTAATACGTTCGTGTACATATTTATTATAGTAACATTTTAATAAGTTAATGTACATATTTATTATAGTAACATTTTAATAAGTTCATGTACATATTTATTATAGTAACATTTTAAGAAGTTCATGTACATATTTATTACAGTAACATTTTAATAAGTTCATCTATATATTTATTATAGTAACATTTTAATAAGTTCATGTATATATTTATTATAATAAATAATAATAAATTCTTTAAGCACCAAACACGGCGCATAAGGCAGAAACCAGTGCTCTCCAGGTTGTACATTGTGACGCCACTCCTCTTAGCTCTTGCACATTATTTAGGCCCAACGTTCTTCCTTCTCTTATTATTGTTCTTCTGAGTGTTTCTTTTGGTCTTCCTTTTTTCCTCTTACCCTCAGGAACCCAAGTGAGCGCCTGTAGTGGTATTTTCGTAGGACATGACCGATATATGACCATCGTCTTTTCCTTATATAGTCGGAGACATATTTCTGCCTAGAGTCTTCTCTTATTTGTCGATTAGTCTTGAATTCTTTCCAACTGATGTTCATGAGTTTTCTAAGACATTTGTTCTCGATGTATTCAGCTTGTTCTCCAATGATTTTGTTATTTTCCAACTCTCACAGCCGTATGTTAACACTGAGATAACATTTGAATTAAACCGACGAAGCTTGGTATGTATATTCAATGATCGTAATTTCCAAATGTTAGATAATCTATTGAAGGCGCTAGCTGCCAAAGCAATTCTAGTATGGATTTCTCTTGTTGTGTCACCATCCTGAGTCCTTTTACTGCCTAAATAATTGAAACTTTCAACTTTCTGTAGTTTTTCCCCGTTCAAGATGATATCAAAGGTCTCGTTAGAAAAGTTCATAGCTTTAGTTTTAGAGGCATTTATTTGGAGACCTATTTTAACCGAGAGATGACACAAATTATTTACTGCTTCTTGGGATTGTCTGGGTGTTGAACTTAAGAATGCTACATC
The DNA here is from genome assembly GCA_024509875.1 of Oreohelix idahoensis. Classification (NCBI taxonomy): domain Eukaryota; kingdom Metazoa; phylum Mollusca; class Gastropoda; order Stylommatophora; family Oreohelicidae; genus Oreohelix; species Oreohelix idahoensis. The sequence continues at coordinate 24,808 of JAMPIV010003755.1, forward strand.
ATCTGCGAAATCCAGGTCCCCCAGGAATTTTCCATTTGTCCAATTTATACCTAATTGTTCATTGTGGGTATAGTTTCTCATAACCCAATCAATAGCTATTCCAAAAAGTAGTGGTGACATAATACAGCCTTGTTTCACCCCTGTTTCTACTGTAAACCATTCTGTATTCCCTTTATTTGTTCTAACACAACATCTTGCATTGTCATATAGCGCTTTGATTATATTCACATATTTTGTTGGAAAACCATAGATTGTAAGTATCTTCCACAATGATGGGCGGTGTAGACTATCAAAGGCTTTTTGAAAATCGACGAAGGTGATAATAAGTGGCGATTGCCATTCCACTGATTCTTCTATAATTGTTCTTAGTGTGAATATTTGATCAATACATGATCGTTTCGGCCTGAAACCCGCTTGTTCTTCTCTGATCTTTCGTCAGCATGCAATTTAAGTCTTTCTAACATCATGCAACATAATAATTTTCCAGGTACTGATAATAGAGATATACCACGCCAGTTATTACAGTCTGATAGATCACCTTTCTTCGGTAACTTTACAATAATACTGTCTTTCCATTGTTGTGGTGGTTGTTCTTCTCTCCATACTTCATTTATAATATCTATAATTCTCAAGTGGTTGTTGTCATTAACTGCTTTAATCATTTCCCCTGAAATTTCGTCAACTCCAGCAGCTTTAAAATTTTTTTAATCTTTTAACGGCTTGTTTTATCTCGTCCAGCGTGAATTCATCGCAAGTGATTGTCAAGGTGGTTGTGGGTTTTTCATAATTAAAATCAGGTGTTACTGTTGGTGGTGGTCTGTTTAGCACCTCCATGAAGTGCTCAGCCCATCTCTTCATTTGTTCTTTTTCTGTTGGTATTGAATTCCCTAATTTACCTTTAACAGGTGTTTCCATAGCAGTAGGCTGGTGACATAGTTGTTTTGTAATTTGATAAAGGCACCTACTATTACCAGTTCTTGCAGCATTTTCAGCTTCTACGGCCAGTTCATTGATGAAATGTCTTTTATCTCTTCGAGTTTTTGTCTTCACTTCTTTATTTAACAAGTTATCAGTTAGTTTGCAAGATTCAACTGCATTATGTGTACTTGCCGCTAATAGTTTAAGTTTTGCTGTTTTCCTTTCTTGTATTTTATCCCAAGTATCTTCTCTCATCCATTTTTTCTTTTTATGTTCTAGGTATCCGGTGGTCGCTACTGCTGCTTCTGTCATTGCTGTTCTCAGTTGTTCCCATTTAGTATCGATTGTCTTGGTGGTGATATCGTTGTCAATTTTGCCTAAAGCATCGAAATAGTTGTTCATTTTGACATTATATTCCTCCTTTATATCATTTGATTGGGAGCCGCGCTGGTGTAATGGCTTCGGCGTTGTACTGGCGACCAGGTGTTCATGGTTCAAACCCGGGCGTCGGCGTTTGAAGAAATGTTTACGGCCGGAAATTTGACTGAATAGCCTGAACGGCTCCTGTGATAAACCCTCTGTGGATGGGAAGGAGCAAAGCGCCTGACCGGGTTGGAAGGAAAGTCCTCAGGTTCCCCAGCCTCACAATGACATGTCATTGGGCCGAAGGGCTGAAAGCCCAAGTGCCGCTGGTTAAGGGGGAAAAAAAAAATATCATTTGATTGCAGTCTGTGTACATCTATTCTTCTATTTTTATTCGGTTGGTATAACTTCTTCAGATTAATTCTCAGTTTAGCTATGCAGAGGTTATGATCGCTTCCGATCTCTGCACCTCTGTATGCTCTGACGTCTTGAACTGATGAGCGAAATTTTGCTCTTATGCAGAAGTGATCTATCTGGTTCTTAGTTCTGCCATCAGGTGAATTCCATGTTATCTTGTGGATATTCTTATTTGGAAAGATGGTGTCTGCCACAACGAGGTTTGATATTTCACAAAGTTCTAGAAGTCTTTCGCCATTTTGATTCATACAGCCTATGCCATGAGTACCGAGATATCTTTGTACTCCATCGTTGTTGTCACCTACCTTGGCGTTAAAATCGCCCATGACTGCTATTATGTCATGCTTGGGTATTGTGTTGATGGTACTTAGAAGTGCTTCATAGAAGTCATCTTTTGTGGTATCAAGAGCGTCATTAGTCGGTGCATAACATTGTACAATTGAGAGCTTGAAAAATCTTGTCTGAAATCTAGCTAATATTAGCCTCTCATTAATAGTGTGGTGAAAAATTCTAAATCCACATATATAAATTAGAACATAAATGTAAAGTAGAACGAAATAATACAAAAGAAAGAAGCATGGTGAAAGACCAGTGCTTTCCCCATAGCGCTTCCGTTTTGGAACGCCATACTGACTGAACAAGAGACCCTCCTTTTTCTATTTCGTCTGCATAAACCCTACGCAAAAGCCTACACGCGTTTCTAAAAATACAACTGGTACTGTGTTTCTTGGACGACCTTGATAGACACACTGCTTAATGACCTAGATATAATACTACATTAATGTCACTATACACACTACGTTAACCTAAAACACAGACGGGCTTAGAAGAGAGAGAGAGAGAGATGCACGAAGGAACGCATGCAATTGTCCCACGTCATCTCTCGATTAAAAAAATAAAAAGAGTAACATCACGCGAAATTCCATCGCAATGAAAAAAACCCCCCACCCCCCACTCCCACCCCCACCAACCACCCAACCACCATCACCCCCACCCCCCCCCACCCAAAACCCCCCCCCCATGAAAAACCAGGTGCAATTACAACAACACCCCAATCCCCACCCCACCCCACCCTCCCCCAACCCCCCCCCAACCCCACCCCCACCCCCCCCCCCCCCAACCCCCCCCCACCCCCCCCCCCCCCCCCCAACCCCCCCCCCCCCCCCCCCCCCCCCACCCCTCCACCCCCCCACCCCCCCCCCCCCCCCCCACCCTCCCACCCCACCCCCCCCCCCCCCACACCACCCCCCCCCCCCCCCCCCACCCCCCCCCCCCACCCCCCCACACCCCCCCCCCCCCCCCCCCCCCCCCCCCCCCCCCCCCCCCCCCCCCCCCCCCCCCCCCCCGCACCCCCCCCCCCCCCCCCCCCCCCCCCCCCCCCCCCCCCCCCCCCCCCCCCCCCCCCCCCCTCCCCCCCACCCCCCCCACACCCCCACCCCCCCACACCCCCCCCCTCCCCCACACCCCCCACCCCCCCCCCCTGACCACCCACCCCCCCAACAACCCACCCCCCCCAACCAACCCACCACCCCCCCCCCCCCCCACCCCCCCACCACCCCCCCACCCACCCCACCTCACACCACACCCCACACCCCCTCCCCTACCCCCCCCCCAACCCCCCATTATACCCAATGGCACCCCCCCCCACCCAAAACCCTCAACCCCCCCCCAAACCACCCCCACCCCCCCCCCCCCCCCGGGGCCCCAACCCCCCCCCCCCCCCCAACCAAAGGACCAACCCACCCCACCCACCACCCCCCCCGCACACCCCACCCCCCCCCCCAACCCTCCCCCCCCCCACCCCAAAAAACCCCCATCCACCTGCCCCCCCCAACCCCACCCGGGTCCCCCTCCCCCCCCTTCACCCACCCCCCCCACCCACAACCCTCCCCCCCCAACGACCCCCCTTACCTAGAATAGGTCCCAATTAATTTGAAAGAAATGCTCCCAAACCAGCCAAATTAAGACCACTACCCTATTTGCCCCCACCACCCCCTCCCCCCAACCCCCAGCAATACCACACACCCCCAAATTGGGTGCCCCATCCCCTGGACACCCGCTGTCCACCCCACCCAACATGAACCCCCCAGAAAGTCGCCCTCATAGTACCATGTTTGAACCGCCCCCCACCGGCCCAATCCCCCCCAAGCCCCTCCCCACCCCGGGTCGCCCCCAATTTTACACCCAAAACCACCAACCTCATTCCCTACCCACTCCCCGCCCATCTTAGAGAAAATGCCACCACCTCATCAACCCACCCCCCCCACGTAATTTCCCCCCCCCGCCACAAACGTTCAAGTAACCAATCCCGGCCACCCCTAAAACCATGAACCCTCAACCCTGCCCATACCAGCCACTGACCCCACCATCCGCCTACCCACCCGTTTAAAAATCACTACCACCACATCCCTCCCGGTGGATAACTAGAGGAAATACACCGCCCTACACAATTCATATCCCAACCCTCTTTAAGTGGGGTTGGGCCCTGTCTGACAGCACATGGTGCTATTTGCTCAAATGGCCATATCCCTTGAAAAACACTGCTTTAGGGGAAATGAGGCCAACAAGTTAGATACGATTTGATTGGCTGTAGTCATATGTAAGGCGAAACCTTATTAGTCGAACTGCTAATACTTTATTGTTGTTAAGGGCAACGTGTAGGATGGGTAAAATATTTTCAAAGGCTCTTGTAAACATGGTCTCATTGGTTAGAGCGTTCGATATAGTCAATTAAAAGCGTCAGTTCAGGGCCATTTAAAAAAAATAAATCTTGTCAAAACACAGTGCGTTGAGAGCAGGCTAAGAAATTTCTAATAACGGAAAAGCCTGGACAGAGGCAGATCAAAATTGTGCCAGAATTCATCGCCAGTCAACGTTACTGTTTAATATTTCCTTGAAAAAAGGACCGTGGTACTGAAGTATTAGAGCAGCACCTGGTCTGAGTTTTGCTGGATCCAGAGAGCTGGCAGCAGAATCCTTGTCTAAGATATCTACCAGTGGTGTATTTTAAGATAACTGAGAAGCAAGCGAGCAGAGGAGACAGTTTCCTGCCGCCGACACATCAGATAAGCAGTTGTCAGCCAGAGCAGCTCACCCTTGTATAACCCACCTTAAAATTGACTGTAATACTAAATTAAGAGGGACAGTAATTATCTTACAAATAAAAAGAAACTGTGAACCCTTCAATATTATTTCCACCCGTACAAACACATGAAGTCGTGATGACAAACAACAACCTAGCTTCAAAAGCCAGTATTACCTCATAAATACATCACAACCCTACATACATATTGTAATAATATTATATGTCAGGACAAAGACCCTTTGTATAAATTTTGTACATAAACATTGTGTTTACATTTGATTGTGATTCCTGATTCACTCTGTAGTTGGATCAAGATATCTATTCTTGAAAGAAATTAATACATAATTTAAACTTTACCACTTGACTTACTTAAGCTAGTCTTCTAGAGTGTTATATGTATGTGCTTGTCAGAGTGTTGTAAAGTGTTGTGGAACTTAATAAAAGTGTTTATCTGTCTGTTGGTTGTTGTGAACTTACACTTCATCACTATCATAACCCTAGACATTCAACGTAGTCATCACAATATTCCAGAATAAGTCTGATTGAGGTCTAAATGTGGTAGCAAAGTAAGGTCATCTGTAACACACTACATTTATTAGATACAGATACTTTCACAGCTGATCTCAGTCAGTACACTAAGTCCCCTATCAATATTTATATAATCCCAACTTACCACATATATTGGGGTCCTGTCCGGGATTTTGAATCTTCTCCTATTACATATATTGGGGGTAATTCACTTCTGGGAGTTATACAAATTAAAAAGGTATTCGTGGATGGAAAATAAATAAGGTTGAGCTCTCAGTGCTTGTGGAGAGAAGGCCACTCTTTAAACCTTCGATGTCTTGCGCTCAGTGTTAGGATGTGCAAGAACATGGACAGGAAGACTCCACAACTTCCCCACTGAAGACACGCCCACGGCGACCGTTGCCTTAATTGGCTGTGTGTGGTGTACCCGGAAACGGGGCCTCCCAGTACTGAGGCACAGTTAAGTCCCCGATGTCACTTATCGGTGCAGAGTTGAGAGAGATGGCTGAGCATCACAATCCCCCCTGTGTTGCAGCATGATGAGAACCAAGCATTGCACACTGAGCTTGGGGGGGATCACTTGGGCACCAGACTTAATACTGGCTCTTGACTGGATGGCCGCATGCAGGAGATTTCTACAATGGAGGGTTGGCAGGTGGTGGGTATCTGGAAGTGGCTCTGTGCAGGACGTGAGGATTCCTTGGGAGAGCCCAGAACCAGAGCACAGCATTGTGCAAGCTCTGCATAGTTGGAGAGCCCCCTGGATAACGGGGAATGCACAGTGTGCTACCCCACCTATCCCCAACTGCTAACTTAGAACCAGAAGTGGGGTCCTCTGTATGCGTGCCAGGCCAGGATAAAATGCCTGGGAAAGAGACTGGAGCTTAGAACTCCCTAACTCAAAGTTGCAGGATGGCAGAAAAGCCATGGGAAAGACAGGGCTATTTTGAAGATAACGCAACCATATTTTTACCATACGAGCTCGGACGCCGCCTCGGTAAACAAGGTCCGCGCAGAGCAGTGACACCCCCAGGCTGCTTGCGAATAGTCTACTACTGGGAACTTAAACAGATTAGGGATGAGTCCACTCTCCCGTTGAACAGGTGCTAAAGTCGTAGATACTGGGCCAGAAGGCGCACCGGAAACCACAGTATCACGCAACTCGCTTTTTTTTTCTATGGAGAGTACACCGTCAAATAAATCTCGTACTGGTGCTCGCCCTGTGGAGCTCCACCAGGCAGGTGCAGTGCCGGGCTCTGAGCCTCGACAGAGCCCACCCTCAGCTACTGGAGGACCCTCTAGACCGTCTTGTGGAGTCAGCAGACGGCGGAGGAGAACTACTGACCAAAACAAAACAGAAAAAGAGAAACCCAGAGTGCCACTTGTCATGATGCACTGGAATGCAGAGGGAGTGAACAGCAAGCAGGCTGGATACAGCAAAAAGACAGAGCTGGAAAACATCTTGTATGAGAAGCAAGTCAGTGTTTGCTGTATCCAAGAGACTCACTTGAAAGCAGATCAAACCTTTAAAATAAGGGGATATCAATGCTTCAGATCCGACAGACAAGATAGACGAAAAGGAGGAGTACTTACTCTTGTAAGGAATAACATTCCTGCACACGAAAGGAAAACCTTCATGGATGGAGCAGAATATCAGCTGTTGCAGCTAAAGGTAGACAAGATGGAAATAGAACTCCTGAACTATTACTGTCCGAAAAACAAACCCCTGAGTCTCAGCACTATACAAGTACCAGCCACCAACTTTATAGCAGTTGGAGACTTTAATAGCCACTCCCAGAGCTGGGGCTATAACCATCTGGATCACAGAGGTGAAGAGGTTGAAACTTGGCAAGATGATCACTCCATAATCCTAGTCAATAATGCCACAGATACTCCTACCTTCTACTCCAGAGGATGGCACACAACTTCAACACCAGATCTTGCCTTCTCCACACCAGATATAGCTGGATCTATTAGTAGAGAAGTAGGAGACCAACTAGGGGGAAGCGACCATCGCCCAATCTTTCTTACTGTCCAGAGTGCAACTCTCAGTACAGGCCCAGCCATTACAAGATGGAACTACAAAAAAGCCAACTGGGGTTTATTCAGGCATCAGGTGAACACGCTGCTGTCTACCCTCAAGGTACAGAACAGAGACATTAATGAAGTGGTAAAAGACTTCAACAGATGCATACTACAAGCTGCAAAAGAAACCATTCCCAAAGGATGCCGGCGTAACTACATACCATACTGGTCCAGCACACTCCAAGAACGTCAGGAAGCTATAGATAGGGCTAGAAAGGACGCAGAGTCTCAGCCTTCACTTGAAACTCACAACAAATGGGAAAAGGCTGTAGCAGAGTTTCAGAGAACAAAGCTAGAAGAAAAACGGAAAAGCTGGAGAACTAAAACGGCATCGCTGAACCTTGAGAAAGACGGCAGGAAACTTTGGAGATTAGTCAAGTCTCTAAATGAAGAGCGTTCCTCGCCAAGGCAGACTATCACATTGGATGAAGGTGGCAAACTTTTCAGAGGAAAACAAGCTGCAGACTTGTTTGCTAGAAGATACAGTTCAGAAAGCAACTTACCCATTAACATAGACCATCAGAGAGAGATAAGAAAAGAAATACTGTCAACCATGGGACAGACAGATACTCCTGCCCCAATGAGGGAACCCATCACACTAGGAGAACTACAGAAAGCTATTTCCAAGCTTAAGTTTCAAAAGTCACCCGGCCCAGACAAAATCAGCAACGAAATGCTAGTAAATCTGAGCTCAGCAGAAAAGACAAAACTGCTTGAGATATTCAACCACAGCTGGTTGAAAGGAACGGTACCCCAAGTATGGAGAGAAGCCATCACAATACCCATACTAAAGAAAGGGAAATGTAAGACCGAGGCTGCAAGTTACGGGCCAATCAGTCTCACAAGCTGTGTTGGGAAGACTATGGAGCGAATAGTCAACCACAGATTGAAATGGTATTTAGAGTCTGAGCAGATCCTGGTGCCGGAACAAGCTGGATTTAGAGAATGCTACAGTATAGAAGACCAAGTCACTTACTTGTCTCAAGCAATAGAAGATGCCTTCCAGGAGAAGAAAAAGGTCCTAACGATCTGGGTCGACTTCAAGCAGGCCTTTGACAAGGTGTGGAAAGATGGCCTCATTGCAAAACTTAGAAGAAGGGGAATCCAAGGAAACATGATGAAATGGATCCAGTCATACTTGCATAACAGGAGAACTAGAGTCACTCTTGACGGTCTGCAGAGCAGAAAAGTGTTGCTCCATCAGGGGGTACCCAAGGAGGAGTAATTTCCCCAACACTCTTCCTTGTTTACATCAATGACCTGGTGAAAGATCTCCCTGCAGGAGTGAAAGCTGCCTTATATGCAGATGACCTAGTACTCTGGTGCACTGATGAAAATGTCACCACAGCAAATTATAGAATGCAGCGGGCAGCAGACATGCTAGTGTCATGGGCAGAGAAATGGCTTATCACAATAAACACAGACAAAACCTCCACAACACTGTTCTCCCTCGCCCCCAAGGACAAATCAGCTAACATACACCTAGGGACAACCGTGATCAAGGAAGAAAGCTACCCCACCTATCTTGGGGTGACATTTGACCAAAGGCTTACATGGAATAAGCATATTGAAAATGCAGAAGGAAAGGCCCGAAGACGACTAGGCATACTCAGAAAATTAGCAGGTACCAACTGGGGAGCAAATGAACGAAATCTAAAGAAGATTTATAATGGAGTAATAAGACCACACTTAGAGTTTAGCTCAGCAGCATGGTCATCAGCTGCTAACTCACATCTGCAGTCTTTGGATAAGGTGCAAAATCAAGCTCTCAGGCTCATTACAGGAGCCATGAAAACTACACCAATAACAGAGATGCAGAAGGTTGCTGGATTACAGACACTGTCCCATAGAAGAGACACAAAAACCATGATCCAGATGGAAAAGTACAACAGTATGCCAATGCACCCAATGAAGGCAAGACTAGATGATCTGGCATTGGGACGTCTAAAGCGTAGCAGCTTTGTGCATCGGGGAAAAAGACTTATAAGACAGCATCAAGAAGACCTATCCATGAAGACAACACCACTGAAGCCCACCCTATACCCTGTACCATGGGAGCAGGCCAGCAGTGCCCTCCAAATTAATACATCAGTCAGTGGTCTCACAAGTGGATGTGAGTATAATGATCTGCAAAAACGAACTGCTACATTGAGTATGATCCAAGAAAGCTATCCCGATCAATCATGGATACATGCCTATACAGATGGATCAGCAACTAATGCTGTTAGGAATGGAGGTGCCGGTATCTTTATCTCATATCCTGACAACCACTATGAGACTAGGCACATTCCCACTGGTAAATTCTGTTCCAACTATACAGCTGAGGTTCAAGCTCTAGAGCAAGCTGCAAATATGATTTATAACACCAACTCTGACTGCCACCAGGTAGTCATCCTCACAGATGCACTGTCTGTCCTGCAAGCTCTCAAGGGTGGTAAACTCCCGCATCTGAGAAATGAACTAAACAAGGTAGCTGCCAAAAAGAGAACCATACTTCAGTGGGTACCATCTCATTGTGGTGTACCCGGAAATGAAAAGGCAGATAAACTTGCAAAAAAGGGAGGAGAATGTGAACAAGAGGATAATGAAGTCACATACTTTGAGAAAAAGAGAGCTATCCAGACTATCAGAAGAGAACAGAACCAACCCAAAGACGACTATCACACTCTCGACCGGCAGGGACAGATAACTATTTTTCGACTCAGGACAGGGCATAACAAACTGAAAAAACACATGCACAAGCTACGACTGTCTGCTTCACCACTGTGCACATGTGGATTAAACGAACAAACTGCTGAGTATGTTCTACAGGACTGTCCTCTGTATGACCAGTTAAGAAAGATATACTGGCCCAATGACTCAACACTAAACTCAAAGCTATATGGAGTTAAAGAGGAACTTCAAACAACAGTCGAATTCATCATGAGAACTCGTCTGACGGTGTAATCATCAAAGATGCGATCGGAAGAAGAAGAAGAAGTGCTTGTGGTTGTCCTTAATTTAATTAGTCATAAATTGAAGTGTTTAGTTAAACATTGTATAAATTTGCCTGTTAGAAAATGGCAGACCTGGCGAAATTTCGATCTGCTGCTGTGCAGGCTGCTAAAGAGTTGGGAATGGACGGGCAAGTTATGATTGCCTATGTCACTACTGAATGTGACAAATTTATTGAACGTGAAGAAAGAAAATTTGAAGCAGAAAGAAAATTAGAATCTGATAGATTGGCCGAAGATAAGAGAATAGAGGCAGATAAAGAACTTAAGAAGTTGCAGATTGAGGCTGACAAAGAGGCTAAGGCATTGGAGGCAGATAAAGAGATTAAAAGGCTCCAGTATGAAGAGAAGAAGCTGGAGGCAGAAAGAGAAGAAAAGAGACAGGCTGCGGAAAGGGAAGCAGAGAAAAGAAGGCAAGCTACAGAAAGAGAAGAAAGGAGACAGGCTGCAGAAAGGGAAGCAGAAAAGGAGGAGAAGAGATTACAAAGGGAGCACGAGTTACGACTAAGGGAGTTGGAATTTCAAGGCCATGCTCCTGAAAATGGTGCCAGTCCCTTTACCTCCGATGCCACTGCTAGTCAAGGAGCCTCAACCTCAGCTATGAGCTTTCATTTAGATCATTTTGTTGAGAAAGACGATGATATCGAGAGCTATCTAAATAGATATGAACTGTTAGCTACCACGTATGGGTTAGAGAGAGAAAGGTGGAGCTTAAAGTTATCACAAGGGCTTCGTGGTACAGCTTATGATGTTTTTGCCAAAATGAGCAGATATGATCAAGACAATTATGACATGTTAAAGCAGGCTCTTTTGTTAAGATATGAAAAGAATGGAGAATTTTATAGAAAAAAGTTCAGGAATGCTAAACTACTGTCAGGTGAAACATATCACCAGTTCTCTGCACGAATAGAGACATACTTGGAGAAATGGACGGCTCTGGGAAAAACCCAAGATCTTAAGGAAATGATCCTTATAGAACAACTAAGAGAGTCCATGGCTCCAGACCTGAGAAAGTTTCTCATGGAACAAGGTGCAGAGAGGCTGGGTGAGTTACTAAATGTTGCTGAAAGATATCAGGCAGCTCAAGCAGAGGTAACAGGTAATAAAAAGAAACAGGTAGACAATTTTAAGGCACCACAAAATTTTAATAAGTTTGATCATAGAGATCAGAACCCAGGTAAGCACCAGTTTGATAGGCCACGGTATGAAAATAAAAATAAAACCCCACAATTCGATGAAAGGAAATATGATGAAAGAAAATCTTTCAACCAAAACAGGAGGTGGTGTAAAAATTGTCGGATGGACAATCATTATACTGACCATTGCAGAAGGAAACCAGTGTATATGGCCACCCTTCAGGTCAGGTCGACCTCAAGAAAGGAGGAGGATATTAGGATAAATACCACTCCAGAAGAGATGAGGAAGGCACAGGCTGGGGATAAGACCCTCAAGCCTTGTTTTAGAAAATTGTCCCATTGTCAAACTCCTCCAAGAAAAGGAGACTTCTATATGAAGAACAAGCTGATATACCGGAAGACTGGAACTAGATCCAAAGGTCAGGGACAGCTGGTACTTCCTAAAAGGTATAGGGCAGACTTAATAAGGAGCTTACATGTGAGAAAAGATGGGGACCATGAAAAAATAGGTACCATCATCCAAAAGGTAGCTCAAAATTATTATTGGCCCAAGGCAAAGTGGGACATTGTGAATTTTGTAGAAAGGTGTAGCATAGCACATGAGGGAACACCCACAAGTGGGAACATTGATCAGGACCTGGACACGCCACTGGGCAAACGTAGGCCTGACAATAGAAAGAATAACAAAGTGGACCAAGTGGAATTGGAAGCCCCTTTTCACGGACAATCTTCAATTAACTGTTTTATAATGGCCACTATGCAGCGAGTGCAAAAAGATGTCTTACCCCAGGATAAGCCGAAAATCCCTCAATCGGACTTATGTAAACTGGAGGAAGAAGATGTAGAGAGGAAATCTCTCATCAAGAATTCTAAGTGGCGAGAAAGCCCAAAGAAAAAAAATTGGTAGCGGTCGTTTTGTGCATGATGATTCTGGGAAGAAAAGTCATCACAACAGTGCTTCAAGTGCAAAGGACCTGACATGTGCCAGGAAAAAAAAGTCTGTGAATTTAAAAGTCCATATGTAACTGTTAAGAACGTGGACTGATGAAAAGACAGAGAAAATTATTACATCCTCATACCAATGCGTGAATGAGCTGACCACTCGTTTAAAAACTTGCTGGAAACTTGCCAATGAAAATTTGAGACAAGCCAGGAAAAAGCATGCTGCCTATTACAACAAGAATTCTAAAGACAGAGATTTGGCTGTGGGAGAGAAGGTACTGCTTCCTCTACCCGGTAGTCAGAATAAGTTGCAAATTGGATGGCAAGGTCCATATACAGTTCTAGAGAAGGTATCTAGAACAAATTATAAGATAGATAAGAAGGGGAAAGAAAAAATCTATCATGTGAATCTCCTAAAGAAATATTTGGAAAGGGAAAATCAGGAAGAGACACATTTGCTGACCTTGTCTATTGCAATGGAGATGAAAAAAGAACCACTTTCATCATTTGAATATCCATTACACCCCTGTGAGACAGCTGCACAGGTGAAAATCAGTACACGTTTAACGAAAGATCAGAAGGAGAGAGTGCAACAGGTTCTAGATGATCATACGAGGTGTTAACGGACCGTCCGGGGCATACAAACTTATTGGAATATGATATGAAACTGATAGACCCCACACCTGTATGTATGAAAGCATATTCGATTCCTTTCGCTAAGGAGAAAGCTTTGAAGGAAGAGATAGACTATTTGTTGAAGGAAGGAATCATTTCACACAGTGAATCTTCGTATAGTTCCAGTGTGGTGCTCTTAAGAAAACCCTCTGGAGAACATAGACTCTGTATAGATTACAGGAGACTGAATGCTATCACAGAAGGTCAGGTGGATCCATTGCCGGATACAAATCAACTGTTTGCCAGGCTGAATAAAGCTAAATATTTCTCAAAGGTGGATCTGAGCAAAGGCTACTATCAGATTCCAGTAAAGCCTGAGGTTAGACCTTATCTAGTTTTAGTACCTCAGAGGGACACTATGAATTTAATAGATTGCCATTTGGATTGAAAAATGCGCCCAGTGTCTTCTCTAGAATGATGAGAAAATTGTTGGATCCTCTGAAAAATCCATGTATAACAAACTTCATGGATGATATTCTTATAGCGACAGAAACATTTGAGGAACACATTGACTCTCTGAACATGTTGTTTGATCGACTTAAAGAAGCGAATTTGACATCCCGACCAACCAAATGTTGCGTTGGATGTAAAGAATTAGAATTCTTGGGACACACAGTCCATCAGGGAAACATGACTCCTGACCCCAAGTACTTGGAGAAACTAAGAAAAGCCCCGAGGCCACAAACAAAGAAAGACGTGAGATCTTTTGTCTCATTATGTGGTTTCTACCAAAAGTATATCAAAAACTTTAATTCCTTATGTGCACCGTTAACTGATTTGACACGAAAGGGAAATCCAGATCGAATTACCTGGACGGCACAGTGTGAATTGGCATACCAAGAATTGAAGGAAAAGCTCACCAGCAAACCTATTTTGAAATTACCTGACTTAAGTCAAGAATTCATTGTGAGAACGGATGCAAGTAATATCGGTTTGGGAGCTACCCTGTTACAGAAGTCAGATTCACTGGATGGGGAATTAACCCCAGTGGCATATGCTAGCAGAAAGTTGAATAAAGCTGAAAAAAAAATTATTCAACTAGCGAAAAAGAATGTCTTGCAGTAATATGGGCCATCAAGAAATTCAATATTTATCTGTATGGGAAGGCATTCAAGTTGCAAACGGATCACAAACCCCTAGCTTTTCTAGCACAGGCTAGGCATGAAAATACGAGGTTACTCCGATGGTCATTGCTTTTGCAGCCATTTCAGTTCAGCATAGAATATATTTCTGGAAAAACTAACCTGGGTGCTGATTTTCTAAGCCGCCATCCGTGTGATGAGAATCACAATGATGACCAGGAATAGTAATACATTTATCTAGGTGTATATAGAATTATGGACTGACATATGATGTCTGTTTTAAGTGGGAAGAATTTGTGGTGAAAAATTCTAAATCCACATATATAAATTAGAACATAAATGTAAAGTAGAACGAAATAATACAAAAGAAAGAAGCATGGTGAAAGACCAGTGATTTCCCCATAGCGCTTCCGTTTTGGAACGCCATACTGACTGAACAAGAGACCCTCCTTTTTCTATTTCATCTGCATAAACCCTACGCAAAAGCCTACACGCGTTTCTAAAAATACAACTGGTACTGTGTTTCTTGGACGACCTTGATAGACACACTGCTTAATGACCTAGATATAATACTACATTAATGTCATTATACACACTACGTTAACCTAAAAGACAGACGGGCTTAGAAGAGAGAGAAAGAGAGATGCACGGAGGAACGCATGCAATTGTCCCACGTCGTCTCGCGATTAAAAAGTGAACGCCAATCCCACGCGAAAGCCATGCAGGACTGATTTTTTCAAATAAACAGTGATAAAAAACACTAACGATACGAGGTTAGGTTTTGAAAACAGGTTTAAGCTCTTATTGGGAAACCTGACATTCTACTGATTTATGTCTAAGCTCCTGACATTAGTCTGACAGTACAGAAGACATCCCATCGTATAGAAGTGAACGGGTGGTAAAAACAAATACACGGCTATCCTAGAATAATACATATTTTGAACGAAGCCCCTTAGCCCCATTAAACTTATATATTTGGGTGCCTTAGGACTTGCTGACAAAGAATATGTTATGTGTTACGCAAATAGTCTAGTAATTAACAAATTATAGCCAAAATACTATATTGGGGTTGTCTGACAGCACAAGATCATATTTGCTCATAAGCATGTCTGAAAAACACTGCTTTAGGGGAAATGAGGCCAACAAGTTAGATACGATTTGATTGGCTGTAGTCATATGTAAGGCGAAACCTTATTAGTCGAACTGCTAATACTTTATTGTTAAGGGCAACGTGTAGGATGGGTAAAAAATTTTCAAAGGCTCTTGTAAACATGGTCACATTGGTTAGAGCGTTCGATATAGTCAATTAGAAGCGTCAGTTCAGGGCCATTTTTGAAAAATAAATCTTGTGAAAACACAGTGCGTTGAGAGCAGGCTAAGAAATTTCTAATAACGGAAAAGCCTGGACAGAGGCAGATCAAAATTGTGCCAGAATTCATCGCCAGTCAACGTTACTGTTTAATATTTCCTTGAATTGTGGGACCGTGGTACTGAAGTATTAGAGCAGCACCTGGTCTGAGTTTTGCTGGATCCAGAGAGCTGGCAGCAGAATCCTTGTCTAAGATATCTACCAGTGGTGTATTTTAAGATAACTGAGAAACAAGCGAGCAGATGAGACAGTTTCCTGCCGCCGACACATCGAAAAGCAGTTGTCAGCCAGAGCAGCTCACCCTTGTAAAACCCACCTTAAAATTGACTGTAATACTAAATTAAGAGGGACAGTAATTATCTTACAAATAAAAAGAAACTGTGAACCCTTCAATATTATTTCCACCCGTACAAACACATGAAGTCGTGATGACAAATAACAACCTAGCTTCAAAAGCCAGTATTACCTCATAAATACATCACAACCCTACATACATATTGTAATAATATTATATGTCAGGACAAAGATCCTTTGTATACATTTTGTACATAAACATTGTGTTTACATCTGATTGTGATTCCTGATTCACTCTGTAGTTGGATCAGGATATCTATTCGTGAAAGAAATTAATACATAATTTAAACTTTACCACTTGACTTACTTAAGCTAGTCTTCTAGAGTGTTATATGTATGTGCTTGTCAGAGTGTTGTAAAGTGTTGTGGAACTTAATAAAAGTGTTTATCTGTCTGTTGGTTGTTGTGAACTTACACTTCATCACTATCATAACCCTAGACATTCAACGTAGTCATCACAATATTCCAGAATAAGTCTGATTGAGGTCTAAATATGGTAGCAAAGTAAGGTCATCTGTAACACACTACATTTATTAGATACAGATACCTTCACAGCTGATCTCAGTCAGTACACTAAGTCCCCTATAAATATTTATATAATCCCAACTTACCACAAATAGGTACCCAGCTGATAAGCGATGCTGCTTTCTGTGTCATTAAGATGGCTACTCCCTCTGTGTGACGATTATCATTACTACCAGAGTATATAATTTGCTTTTTTTCTTCTCAAATATATTTTATGCCCTTCCCCGTCCATCTACACTCGCTGACACCCAATATGTCCAACTTTTAATTATCCATTTCTTTAATTACTTCTTCCAATTTTCCGTCTTGATACATAGTTCTTACATTCCGGTATCCAATTTTAAAAATCTCCTTAGCCCCCAAGATATTAGAATGAGTCATATTTATTATAGTAACATTTTAATAAGTTCATGTATATTTATTATAGTAACATTTTAATAAGTTCATCTATATATTTATTATAGTAACATTTTTAGAAGTTCATGTATATATTTATTATAGTAACATTTTAATACGATCATGTACATATTTATTATAGTAACACTTTAATAAGTTCCTGTATATATTTATTATAGTAACCTTTTAGTACGTTCATGTATATATTTATTACAGTAACATTTTAATAAGTTAATCTATATATTTATTATTGTAACATTTTAATAAATTCATGTATATTTTAGTATAGTAAAATTTTAATAAGTTCATGTATATATTTATGATATTATCATTTTAATATGTTCATGTATATATTTATTATAGTAACATTTTAATAAGTGCATGTATATATTTATTATAGTAACATTTTAATAAGTTCATGTATATATTTATTATAGTAACATTTTAATAAGTTCGTGTATATATTTATTATAATAACATTTTAATAAGTTCATGTATATATTTATTATAGTAAAATTTGAATAAGTGTATGTATATATTTATTATAGTAACATTTTTATAAGTTCATGTACATATTTATTATAGTAACATTTTAATAGGTTCATGTACATATTTATTATAGTAACATTTTAATAAGTTCATGTACATATTAATTACAGTAACCTTTTAATAAGTTCATCTATATAGTTATTATAGTAACATTTTAATAAGTTCATGTATATTTATTATAGTAACATTTTAAAAAGTTCATCTATATATTTATTATAGTAACATTTTAATACATTCATGTATATATTTATTATAGTAACATTTTAATACGTTCATGTATATATTTATTATAGTAACACTTTAATAAGTTCATGTATATATTTATTATAGTAACATTTTAATAAGTTCATGTATATATTTATTATAGTAACATTTTAGTAAGTTCATGTATATATTTATTATAGTAACATTTTAATAAGTTAATCTATATATTTATTATTGTAACATTTTAATTAATTCATGTACATATTTATTATAGTAAAATTTAAATAAGTGCATGTATATATTTATTATAAGAACATTTTAATAAGTTCATGTACATATTTATTATAGTAACATTTTAATACGTTCATGTACATATTTATTATAGTAACATTTTAATAAGTTCATGTACATATTTATTATAATAACATTTTAATAAGTTCATGTATATATTCAAACATTTTTAAATAATTCAATTGTCGTATTCGCTGTCTGTCTCGGATTTCCTCCCCTTAGCTCTGCAGTAGTGGTCCACCAGTGGCCAAAACTCTAGTGTATCTAAAATGGGTCATCAAAGGTGTCTACCTTCGTACAAGATTTTTCTTGGCAGATTATAGATAAAATGGTAATGACGCTTCTATCTCAAGGGAATGCTTACAAGATATTTTCAGAGATCAAGAACAATGCTGCATAGTGCAGAGCAATTTTTAACTTATATCTGATCCGTCGTTCAAGCCCCCAGCTGGTGTAAATCAAGCAAAAATCCTGTGTAAGAATTAGCTCTTTATATGTAAATATATATCTCTCTCTTTCACTTTCTCTCTCGCTCTCTCTCTCTCTCTCTCTCTCTCTCTCTCATATACTCAGTTGAAATTGTTTTTTATTAGTTGTATTAATTATTTTAATATTGTATTTTCTGCAATTTCTCATTCCTTGAATTCCACTTCCTTGGTGAAGTATTAATTCGTAAAAATATTTTGCGCTTTTTTGTGTGCCCAACTGTTTTTTAACTTGTAATTTTTTATTTTTTATTTTAAATATATATTTCTTTTTACTATACAAACATGGCTGGTAATTATGTACCGTGGCTTCACAAGGATGGTCTACGACTTGGTCATCTGAATATTTACCATCTTCTAGGTAAACTCCCCGAACTTACATACATTCTAAGTAATAATTTTCTTATTTTTGGACTTTCAGAAAGTCGCCTAAATGACAGAATAACAGACGATGACATTGCGTTAAATGGTTTTAAAACTATTCGGCGAGACGCAAGCAAAAAACAAGAGACAGGTATAACAGTTTATATTTCCACTTCCCTTAATTTTCGCCGCAGAAACAACTTAGAGACAGCAGAGATAGAATGTGTATGGTTGGAAATAAAGCTACCGAATCAGGGCCCATTTCTGGTGGGATATCTTTATCGAAATCCTAGTGCAGGTCCTATATGGTATGAAGATTTCACCATAATGATGGACAATGTATTTGCCACAGTCAATGAGGTTGTTCTTCTTGGTGATTTCAACATCGATATACACAATTCAAATCTAACATGGAAAAATATAACATTATCGTACAACTTAAAACAAATAGTTAACCAGCCTACAAGAGTAACACAAGCATCAACCACACTAATCGACCACATCTACGTAACTTGCCCAGAAAACATCATAGAATGTTCTGTCCCTAATATTGCAATGAGTGACCACTATCCAGTATGCTGTACATGGTCAAAGAATAAATGTAAAGTTCCAAAAAATAAACATGTAAGTATCAAATTTAGAAGTTTCAAACATTTCAGTAAGGAATTATTTTTAAATTACTTGCTAACTGCACCTCTCGCCCGTGTTTACCAACTTCCTGATCCGGATGACGCTATTGAATACTGGACAAAAATTGTTTATAATGTTTTTGACACGCACGTACCAGCTAAGGAAATTCGCGTCAAACGACAATTAAAATCTCCGTGGATCACGCAGGAAGTGTTGGAGGCTATGAGGCAGAGAGATCAAGCGCACAAAAATAAGGACCTCAACACATACAATGTATACAGGAACAAGGTTCAATATTTAATTCGCAAAGAAAAGAAAAATCATTTTAGAAATATGGTTCAGAACAAATCAAATAGTAAGGAAATATGGAAGGCAATTAACACCTTAGCGAAAAAACGTAATGCACCAGACTCATTCTCTTCCAACACTTCATTTACTTGCACCGACTTCAGCAATCACTTTCAAGCAGAAATAAACAGTCTGAAATCCACAATACCACCTTCCTGTAGTGACTTAGACACACTTTCAGCATTCTGTAAGAACAAATGTACAAACTCAGTTCCACCCGACATTCCTTTTATGACAGTTAATGAAGTGTATAACTATCTTATTGGCCTTAAGGATAATAGCTCATCAGGGCTTGACGGAATTAGTAATCGAATACTGCGTTACGCCGCACCAGCTTTTAGTGATTCACTAACTTTTATATATAATCAATGTATTGCTAAAAGTTATTTTCCTTTGGCCTTTAAGATTGCCAAAGTATATCCTCTCTTCAAACCTGGCTCGTCAGATAACAGTAATCTTGGTAACTATAGACCAATTTCTCTTTTATCATCGCTTTCTAAACCACTGGAAAAACACATACATAAAGCAACACTACATTACCTAGTTAGCAATGACTTGCTAATTGACAGTCATTCAGGGTTTCGACAAAAGCATTCATGCCACACAGTTCTAACTAAGATGATAGACAACTTGCACCTAAACATCAATAACGATAACATATGTGGAGCAATCTTTGTAGACTTTAGGAAAGCATTTGATATGTTAGATCACGCTGTTTTAATAAGGAAATTAGAAACATTGAAAGTTAACTTTAAACTAGTGACATTACTTAAATCATTCCTGTCCGACAGACATTAAGTAGTGTGGTACAATAACTTCTTGTCAAGCCCAACTATTATTGACACCGGTGTTCCTCAGGGTTCTATTCTCGGCCCTCTACTTTTTTCCCTTTTTACATGAATGA
This sequence comes from Oreohelix idahoensis, assembly GCA_024509875.1. NCBI lineage: Eukaryota > Metazoa > Mollusca > Gastropoda > Stylommatophora > Oreohelicidae > Oreohelix > Oreohelix idahoensis. The sequence goes on from JAMPIV010003755.1 coordinate 45,450, forward strand.
CCTTCCACTACACATCGAGCACTCATCCTGCGACCTAGAATATATATTGTAACGCTGATCTCCAGATATGTAACGCTATCTTTCCCTCCTATTATTATATTGGCCAGGAAATGTAGCTGTATATGTTTTCTTATCAACACTCTTGCTTCAAGTACACACCAGCGTTGAGGTAACAGATTCTGAATCGCATACGCCACACAGGCACTTATTAAATCACTAAACTACGCCACACAGGCTTATGAACTGAAAACCAACACTGATAATACTACGGTTGTGTGCTGGTGTCATAAGTGTTAAATATCTGCATTGGTGGTATCAATAAGATTAATGTCCTGGGTTTTTACGCCCCGTACGACTGGCCACCAAATGTTAAATATGCTTAAATGTTAAATCCTCTTGGCACTGGTACTGATAATCATATAGTTGTGTGTTGGGATGATAAGTGAGGTGTGTATAGGTACATTCACACACTACAGGTACACACATCAGAGGCATGGAAGGGTGTAACGGCAGGTGAAAGTTAATGACGGTTTATTACACCACAACACGTTACGTTAATATAGAATACACAGTCATAGTCGAATTACAGTTTACAGCAATACAATAATAAAGTACTCCTCACTTCTCCACTTCTCAGAATCATTAGCGCTATACAACATCAATGGCCTCCCAAATCTGCGCTATAATATAAATATGGATCCTCTCAGCAACGGACATCATCGCCGTGCTAATAACATAAATTCTCCTCAAATATAATGGATCCGGTTAGCAAACGGACATCATCCTCGCCGTGCTAACAACATAATAATGGCCTCCTCAAATCTGCGCTATAATATTCTCATGGATCCTTTTAGCAACGGTCATCCTCGCCGTGCTAATAACATAAATAATAATGGCCTCCTCAAATCACCTCAATGGATCCGGTTAGCAAACGGACATCATCCTCGCCGTGCTAACAACATAAATAATAATGGCCTCCTCAAATCTCCTCAATGGATCCGGTTAGCAAACGGACATTATCCTCGCCGTGCTAACAACATAAATATGGCCTCCTCACAGATAGCAAACGGACATCATCGCCGTGCTACTGCATAAAAAGCATCCTCAAGATACTCCTCACATCAGCGCTGTATTAATATGATGATGAATCCTAATAGCAGTTTCTCGCAAGACTGCACACCTGGCAGTTTGCAATATTCTCGCCTTCACTCATCTCAGCGCGATTATATCATAACATAAGTTAACTCTTGAAGTCCCAATCGACTTTATAAAGGCTCAGGGGTTAGACGCGCTTGGCCCAATCGACTTTAAAAAGCCTTTAGTATATGTGCCTCTGTTTGAGACTGTTTCTAATTATAACTACCCACAAACCACCCAAAACATCATTTCCGACATTCTTTTAAATACCGCACGTGTTTAAGAGTGAACGGGTTTCTGTTTTGAGATATTTATTTTAGATTTTTAAAGAGATTTTTTTAAGCGCATATCCTCCATTTACCTTGAATAACTAATCATTTGTTTAAGCGCATATCCTCCATTTTACCTTGAATAACTAATCATTTTTCAATGAAAGCTTTTATACTTGTAGCACAAGAGTAAAGTACATCCAATTACCTTCAGTTTCATATACAACAACAAAGTTATTTATGCATATGAACATTTTAAAAAATTATTTCCAAACAACAACAATAAAAACGCACTGGGGTGGCCATTTTTGCTTGGGCCAAACCCACTTTTTTGCTTGGGACTGAAAGAGTTAATGGATCCTTACCTCAACAAAACACACAATACTGCACACTCGGCAGTTTGCAATAATCTCACAATCAACATGTCTTCACAAATCAAAATTATCCTCTCTAAGGAAATAATGGCCTACACAAATAATGGCCTCTTATCTTCAGCACTGTACAGGCTTACCATCGAAAACACACACTGTAGGGCCGACCTTTCCAGTCGATGCCCAAAAACTCACTGCCCCACGGGAATACACTTCTCCCGCCTAAAACAGATACGAGACCCGGCTGTTCAAAAAACACCGTTCAGTCTCACTACTAGCACGGGCTAGCCACAAATAGCTAAAAAACCGGTAGCTCAAAAACAGTTCGGAGTGAATGCACCTTCACAATTGAACTGACTAGCGTTCACACGCTTTTCTAACTTTACTTCTCGAACACACGAGGGAATTCCCCTCTTACAATTTAACCTAACATCATAGCTAATCAAGGAATGTAACTCTTATCTAATCTGCTCACCTAACAATTTCCGGATCACTTCCCTTCCATTAAAATTACTGGCAACAGTTTGCCACCCCGTCCGGGAAAAAAATGGTTTATCATTTTTTTGAAAATTTAAGAACCAAAAATTTAAAGATTAATGAAATTATATCCTATGGCTACCAAAAATGTACCTATGACAAGTCGAAATAGTAAATCTACAAAAAAATAGTAATAAATTTAAATAACAAATAAAGTATCCAACATAATCATGCAAGCATACTAAAATTAATCTAATACAAAACCAAACTAAGTACATTTAGTACAAAAAACAATCAATAGAAAGTGAAAGAACAAGATCAAGCAAAAGAAGAATGATCTGTAAAGGAAAGTAGGAAATCGAAAAGTGAGAAACAATCAACAATAGCACTTGATGACGAATAAGTAAAACAATTACATGTACAATAAATACAAATACCCTACTAATTATATTATATTAAGTTATATAATTAACCCAACAATACAAAGAATGAAAGTATAAGTATTGAAAGAAGAGAAACGAAGATGTAATACGGAAGTATAAACAAGATATGAACTCATATCGAAAAGACAACAGAGATATAAAATGAAATGAAGAATAGACACCAAAGACGAATGGCAAGCAAAGGTATGAACGCAGAGAAAATCAATAACAATACATACTAATAAATGTTTAGATTAGACAACATATTTCAAAATTAAATACAAACATGATTACAAGGCACCAAACAAAATGTCAAAGTATATCCATACGAACACCACAAAAAGAATAATTCATAACTAAACAAAGTCAATAGTAATTTTTTAAACAAACAAAAGTATCAGATGTGTCTATCAATTTTACTAAAAAAGTTTACTTTAATTTATAAGTTAATTCTGACTGACAATAGCGTTCAGCTTAGTTACAGAGTTATTTAACTGTAAATTTATATGTTATTCAGCCTGATGATATATCCTATAAGTAAATATACTGGCCACCAGATATGTAACGCTGATCTCCAGATATGTAACGCTATCTTTCCCTCCTATTATTATATTGGCCAGGAAATGTAACTGTATATGTTTTCTTATCAACACTCTTGCTTCAAGTACACACCAGCGTTGAGGCAACAGATTCTGAATCGCATACGCCACACAGGCACTTCTTAGATCACTAAACAACGCCACACAGGCTATGAACTGAAAACCAACACTGATAATACTACGGTTGTGTGCTGGTGTCATAAGTGTTAAATATCTGCATTGGTGGTATCAATAAGATTAATGTCCTGGGTTTTTATATATATATATATATACGAGGCGCGTTTTTTAAGTAATTCCCGTTTTAAAATAATAAAAAAAACCATCATATATAAAAATGATCTATTGCAGCCAAAAGTGGACCACACATTTACATTATTTCTCAACATAGTCACCATTGACTTCAACACATTTTTGGTATCGTGGCAACAGGTTCTTAATTCCAGTGTCAAAGAAGTCTGCCGCTAGATGGGTGCCGAAAATGTTAACCGATGAACACAAGCAGAAACGCCTGGCTTCGGCTCAAAAATTTTTGCAGCGCTATCGAAATGAAGGAGATGAATTTTTGGGCCACATTGTTACTGGAGATGAGACATGGATTTCCTACACAAACGTGGAATCAAAGCAACAGTCGATGCAAGGGCGACACTCATGGTCCCCGAAAGCAAAGAAGTTTAAGCAAGCACCTTCTGTCAAAAAGATCATGGCCACTGTTTTCTGGGACAAAGAAGGGGTCATGTTTATTGATTTTCTTGAACGTGGAAAGACAGTTAATGCCAATGCTTATTGTGACACTGATAAAACTTATACGTGCCATCAATAACAAAAGACGTGGGTTGCTGTCCACTGGAATTGTGTTTTTGCACGATAATGCTCGACCTCACACCGCAGATCGAACTGTTCAATTGTTGCAAAAATTTCACTGGGAAATTTTTGACCACCCGCCCTACAGCCCCGATCTCGCGCCAAGTGATTACCACCTTTTCATGCACCTAAAGAAGTGGCTGGCATCCCAGCAGTTTGAAACTGATGATGAACTGCAGACAGGCGTAAATGAATGGTTCAAGACACCGGCGGCAGACTTCCTTGACACTGGAATTAAGAACCTGGTGCCACGATACCAAAAATGTGTTGAAGTCAATGGTGATTATGTTGAGAAATAATGGAAATGTGTGGTCCACTTTTGGCTGCAATAGATCATTTTATATATGATGGTTTTTTTATTATTTTAAAACGGGAATTACTTAAAAAACGCGCCTCGTATATGTATATATATATAAATAACATGTAACAGATTTAATAATCAATTAGCTTTAACAAGTTAAAATAGTGATGAGACGATGGTGAATTTTAGATGTAAATCAAAGTGTCTTCATCGAGACTGGATTGAGGGTTTATATTAAAGAATATTTATGTTCATTTGCTGGTGCCTTTTAAAAGCACTTAGAAAGTTTAAGCGACTCCTGCAGCCGCGGTTGTCGTCAATTTGTTCTTTGATGATGACACTTCACAGTCGGATCGCTTTTTCTACAATCAGTCTTTCCATGAACTTTAGACAAATAAACAAATGCCTCTGCTAAGTATATTTGTGGGCTGCAAATTAACAGACGCATTGTCTCGCTGTCCACCGACCAATGTTAATCTCTCTGAATAATTAAATTATTTTTTGAGTACACACAGCGATACTCAGGGAAGATGATTAGAAATCACTAATGTTCTTCTGGTTATTAATTTGAGAGGAAAATACGTATGTGCTTGGACAGCGCGAAATCAATGATTTGCCTGAACTAAAATTAACAAGGTGCGTATATCTCACAAAATTATATGATACTCTTGAGGCACATACGTAATCATCATTTATCACAGCTCGATACACTTGAGGCACATGTGATGAAATCATCACTCATCACTGCTCCAGTCGGAGTCTGGGGTTGCTACTTCTTTCGCGTTTCTGTGCGAATTAGCATAAAACAAACAACTGCGCTTGATGTAGTGGTTTGTGAATATACTATTTTCATTTGTTGGGTTTGCCAGCCTCATATATATATATATATATATATATATAACCACTTAGCAAGTGTAACATGTCCCATTCACATTTGTAAAATAAATGTTTATACTTACCCCAAAGTAACTTTTGGGAAAACAATCTCCTCGCACAGTTTAGAATGGACACAGCACTTTATTAGATGCTTCGGATAACTTGGTCTGCTAAATTCCTCTTATGACGGGTGATCTAATTCCTTAGGACTCGTGTCGTCGTATATATAAATGCGGGTTTACTTTTTTAAGTTTTAAAGTTGCCCAAATACTCTGTAATGGTCCGTTAAGTTTCCAGCCTTTGTATTTAAGATGCGGGTTTACTTTAAGTTTTAAAGTTGCCCAAATACTTCCGATCTGTCACTATTAATTTTGATATCCTTAGTCCTATGTTTCTCTGGCTCCTAGGAGTTGCTAATTTGACGTTGCGATGCAGTCTGATCTAGGACTCCGATTTTGCTAGATTATATCTCTGATTCTAAGTTTAAATCCCAGATTGTACTTCCGACGAATTTTCCAATGAGAACTAGTTTGCATTCCGGCTCTCACTTCAAACCAATCGAAAGCTCTGAACTATATGGGTCGAGGTGTTTAATGTAACCTCCCTCACGTGTTTTAAAATAATACATTAAAAATTCAAACGCGTGACCTCTTTTTAATAATGCTGTAATACTTCCGCTTGCCTCTTTGTGCAACTCACAAACAAATCTGTGAACCCATCCCTCAATGATTGCCTGGCTCATAATATCTCCTCAGACGTATTTTATCTGTATTAATTACACAGAACATGTCTGGGCTAAAGAGATAAGCCGATTATCAACCACGTACTCAAATCGTTCACGAGACAGATAATCTGTAATAATCTTGATGCCGGGATGGTCCCGTGGAAGTTATTATCTAATTATCACCGGTGTCGGCGTAGATCCCCAGACGGATCTCTCAGACAGACAATATTGCTTTCTTTCGTTGATCGTGAGCGACCATATTGTCCAGACGCAGATCGCCTCTATTAAAGGTTGACTAGACTGACTCAACTGATAAACGTTTTACCGCTGACCGGTCTAATTAACTGGGTATTGTTACAGTTCACCTGGTGAAACGAAAACAAGTCTAGGGAGTAGTCACAGTAAAGGAATATAGGACATAAAATTTGCCAAATAAAAGGTCCATGAATGATGAAATAAAGTGATACTGCCGGAGTGAATGAAATTGTGAGAAAAGGGCACAAAAGTACATGCACATAGCCGTTTTGTCACACTGTCTAAACATATTTTCATCCGACTCACTGGGTTTAACATTAATGCTCAAGTAGGGTAAAGTTTCTGAGGAAGATGAAGTGGTGGAATAGAACCATAGGGAGCCTGGTTAGGAGTTTCTACACTTATAAGAAACGTATAATTTCTCTTAGTTTGTGGTACATGTCTGTGGTTCAAGTTGCCAGTAGCCTATGCTAGACGCCTACATCAGACGGGTGTTGAAGACGCTTGTCTTGACAATGGTGTGGTTACCCAGAGCATTACAGCCAAGGACGTGCTACCGCCACAGAATTTGATGATAGACGGAACAGTCAACAACAGCCTTTGGAACCAACAGTGACAGAACCCAACACCAACAACAAATCTTCGTCAATTGTGTCATGTGCTTATGCATGAGTATGTATGAATGTTTTTCCCTTCATATAAAATAGTGTATTATTCAACAATCAGTAAGCGTTGAAAGACCAAGACCGACAGATAAAATACAATTGTGACTTGCAGCCGGATGCAGGTAAAGATTATACATTGACACCTGGTTGTCTTACATGGACAGGCACGTACAATATCTTTAGGTCACGGTGGTTACTTATTGTTTGTCCTTGTCTGTTTGTATCTCTGTCTGTCCTTATCTTTAACTCTCGTAATATGTAAACACACACACACAGAAACAAACCCTAGTACGCACATTCGTGATAACGAAATTTCCTTCACTGATGGACACAGAACAAACCGTGACAGAAAAGATAATTGTGGTCCCATGAAAATACACACTAAAATTCCATAGTTTTTACTTTAAGATTCACTAAAGGCAAATGTCTTTATTTCGCACACAAAAAACAAAAAAAAAAACAAACACAGAAAAAATGTTAAACACGAACGAGACGTTATATAAAGATGACCATGAACAATATTGTGACAGACCGTTGTCATCCTCGGACATCTCAAGATTCTTCTCATCTGTTGTCTCAAGAGTCTTGGCATAATTATGCCACTCTATGTTGAAAGTTTGACAATATGTCTACTCATGACATTTGTCTCTCACAGTCAAGGTAATTCCTTTTTTTTTAAAAATAAACGTCATTAACTGTTTGCCTGGTTCCATCAAGGTACGACATTTTAGACATATTCAGGTGTTCTTTAGTTATACTTCTTCTTCTTCCTCGTTCGTCCTGAAAAGGACGTTGGTTGCGTTGTGTCCGTTTACAGCGAAGCTGCGATATTAGCGCTTTTCGGACGGCACATCCGACTTCAGCACGGCGTTTTTGGGGACCGGGTTTGCCTTCACACTTCGATCCCTAATCTCTCAGCCAGACTGCAGTGATGCAGCCTTTTTCCAGGACCACCACTTGGAGGTGGAGTAGGGTCTTCGTCAGCTCTGGTTAGCTGACTTTGACGCAAGCAGTCAAGCTATGTGTCGCTGACTGATTCATCTCTCTCTTGCTGCTTCTTCGGTCCCAGTTATACTTTAATAACCAGTTTATGTTTGATGTAAAGGAATATACCCAAGTAGTGATTAATATAGATTATGTGAGTAAGTTGTTGATTATTGTGTTATTGTAAACCTAACGTGGATACAATGGGTGGAGTGTAAATATCGCATACGCCAAATTGCCACTGCCTTAGTTACCTGATGCCGGCGTGATGCTGACCACATCACCCCTAGTGTGCCGATGGTCAAGAAAATATGAGCCTAACACCATATTCCCAATATGCCTCAATGGGCGTGTAACGGGATTCTTAGTTACCAGAACAATTGTCGTATATGGTATAATGGGTGGAGCGCCAAGTGTCGCACCGCTACAGTATGATGGGAATGGCCTATTAAATGTCGTCAAGAAGGTCTCTAGAAATTGGCTGTTAAGAACGAAAGAGACTTAGTCGAGATAAGGACGAGAAGAAGAGAAGGCAAATGCTCTCCATTAGATAGTGTTTTCTAACAAATCATGGACAATTTTCTATTTCCCTACGACATTAGCTTCTTTCCATGATCTGGATAAGGAAAATACCCCCAACTTCCTAAATGAGGGATTTTATTTTTACGTAAATAATTAATACATACAGCACGAGTGATTCTTTAAATAACCAGGTAATGATCAACGCCGCTATACAGTTTCTTAGCTCAATATTTACACATAATGGGTTAGAAGAAAATACAAAAGGATGAAGATGAAAAACAATTTACAGACAGATGAAATGTAATATATATAAATATATAAAATATAGTATACATTTGTTTATCATATTTACTAACGAAGAAGATATATCAGACATGTAAATATTGAAATAGCACATCAGTCAGTTTAAAATACAGTCAACTATTATCAGTCACATTTGTTTACATGAAATGTACAATCTAGACTGTAATGAACGTATACATTGTCGCATTAATGTCTATTATTTCTTGCTTTATCTGAAGAATGTGACATTGAGCATGTATTTCTAGTCAGTTTTATGGATTACGGTAGAGAACATAATATGGACATCAGATTTTAGACGCAGGTTCCTGGTAGCCATTTACTCACACATATTCTATATTCATCATTATCTTTAGCTTTCAGTTTGTCAAGGAACACTGTCATCCTTTTCACACATGTCTTCAGTTGTGATCTTCATGTCTTTTATTATCTTCTTCTTTCTATTTTGACATGGAGTTCCATAACAATATCTGTCTTGTAAAGCTATAAACATGTTTTCTTTGTTCGAGTCAATACTTGGCCATCATCGTCTTCTCACGTTTTATTCCTGTGTCATTTGCCTGATTCTTGTCATCACTTCTACATTGGTTTACCTGTCATACCTTGTCATCACTTCTACATTGGTTTACCTGTCATACCCATTTCAATCCTTCTATTCTGTGCAAGCAGCCATTTGTGAAAGTATGTAACGTAGTTCGTGTTGTTTATGCTTGCCTTCGTGTTTCAAAGACACACTTATTAGTCTGCCTAAACAAGTTCAGTGGAGATTTGGAGAGGTCCAACAGAGTCGTCATACATAAACACTTAAATTGCAATGTCAGAAGACTACTATTATGAGTAAAATCATAACATATCTTACATTATCAACAAGGCTTGTTTAGGGACGAGTTTGTTGATATGCGTTTCCTGGGAGACTCTCGGAAGTACGTCATTGTCTTTTGGACAATAATACCACTTCTGGCACATCCAGATATATCTCGCCCAATGATCTTATACACGGATGCCTCCAATACAGCAATAGATGCTTGTTTAGTCCAACCCAGAGACGAAGACGAGACACCGATCATACCACAGATTCCCAACGAGATGCCCATAGCATTTATATCACATGCCCTCTCTAAAACACAGAGACGATGGTCGACTACGGAGAAAGAAGCTTTCGCCATACATTATGCGATACAGAATCTTGATTTTTACATTAGAGGCCCCAAACTCATCATTAGAACGGACAACCAACCCTTGGTGAATTGGCTCACTAAAACACACGAGCAGCCCAAGAAGTTACAGACTTGGTCCATGAACTTGCAATTCTATGACACAAGAATTGAATATATTCCGGGTACTCAGAATACGTGTGCAGACCTCCTTTCCCGAATCACATACTCTAGTACCACACAGGAAGATGATCCTGATTCTTTTACTGACATCAACGACAATGCAAAGGAGATCAACATCATAAATTCCAACAGGATAGATGTCGACTTTAACACCGCCACAACAGATACTGGTACACAAGAAACAGTAGACTTGGACACATTTGATGTACACACTGAGGAGAGAAAAGACCCGGAAATTCTCAAGCTTATTAAACAAGTAGAAACGAAACCCACGTCACTCAAACAGTTTACTATTCTGCCACATGACCAAATTATATATCACATTGACGAGAAACAAGAAGGGAGACTACAAAAAGTAATTCCCCAGTTATTAGTGAATGAGTTATTAGTGCAGTTCCATGACAATAACGGACATGTTGGAAGGGATAAAACCGTCGACATTATAAAAAAAGGTACTACTGGATGTCAATGTACAAAGACATAATTGAATATGTTAGTACTTGCAAAACGTGCAGAATGAGAAATATGAGACCAACTAGAGTTCCCTTCCAAGAGATGAAACCATCCTATTTCCCCATGGAAGTCAAAAGCATGGACATATCTTGTCCATACCCCATTACCCTGTCCGGAAATGCATACCTTTTGCACATCGTTGATCAATATTCCGCATGGCCTGAAATTTATCCTGTCAAAAATAAAACGTCAGCGACAGTAACTGAGTTTTTTTCTGCAAGAATTCGTACCAAGACATGGCTGCCCTAGGAGGATAATCACAGACCACGGGAAACAATTTGTCGGTAACGCTTTCAAGAAGACACTCCAGACTCTGCATATCTACATACCACTAGTAGTTTCTACAGGCCTCTGGCCAATGGAAGAAATGAGCGAATGCATGCTACTTTACATGATATCCTTGCCAAATATATACAAGGAAACGTACAATATATATATATATAATAATAATAATAATAATAATAATAATAATAATAATAATAGCCCCTTCAGTCATAACTGACTATGGGAATGCGCCCCTGAGGTGACAGCCCTCAGCTGCTTATTTTCCTGCTGCTCCTTTCGACGTTTTCTCCCCTCCTCTGCTTGTTGTGTGTGCCTCTCTTCGCCCAATCTGAGGTGGCACCGTAAATAGCATCGCCACTTAGTGCGATCGGCAGCTTCATCCTCCCATGTTGCTGGATCCATGTCCAGTGCCCTCATGTCTCTCTTGCACACATCTTTGAACCTCAGCTGTGGTCGCCCAACTGTTCACTTGCCATCTGCTAATTGTCCGTAGAAGATATCTTTTGTGATGCGACCATCTTCCATGCGGCGAGCATGGCCAAGCCAGCGAAGTCTGCACTGTCTAAGCAGTGTATACATACTTTGAAGGCCAGCACGTGACAACACCTCGACGTTTGTCACTTTATCTTTCCACGAGATGCCGAGGATGCGGCGTAGACACCGTAAATGGAAGGTATTGAGACTTCTTTCTTGCTTAGCATAGGTCGTCCAGGTCTCGCTGCCATATAGGAGTGTGCTGGTGACGCAGGCATTATATACCGCAGCTTTGGTCTTCATTGTGAGTTTGGAGTTTCCCCAAACACGCGATGTGAGGCGGGCAAAGGTAGCTGCAGCTTTGCCAATGCGGCTGTCGATTTCTGTATCCAGTGAGAGTTTGTCATTGATGGTAGACCCTAGGTATGTGAAGTGGTGCACCACTGCCAATTCATAGTTATCGATAGTGATAACTGGTGCAGCACCCGCTTCCTGACTCAGCACATTCGTTTTCTTTAGACTTATTGTGAGGCCAAAGTCCTTGCATGCTTTAGTGAAGCGATTCATCAAGTTCTGAAGCTCCTGTTGGCTTTGAGTGACGACTGCAGCATCATCAGCGAACAACAAGTCTCTTATAGTGACCCTTCTGATTTTTGTTTTTGCCTTCAGCCTTGAAAGATTAAACAGACGGCCATCTGACCTAGTGTGAAGGCATATTCCTTCAGTTGCATCTCTGAATGCATGTTTCAAGAGTAAGGCAAAGAAGATCCCGAAGAGGGTCGGAGCCAGAACACAGCCTTGTTTAACGCCACTTCGTATGTCAAAGGGCTGTGACGTGCTTCCAGCATATTGGACTGTTCCCTTCATGTCGTCATGGAATGACTTTATCATTTCCAGCATTTTAGAAGGGCAGCCTATTTTCAGGAGGATTTTGAAGAGTCCATCCCTACTAACCAGGTCAAATGCTTTTGTGAGGTCTATAAAGGCGATATATAAAGGCCTTTTCTGCTCTCTTGATTTTTCCTGAAGCTGGCGGACAGAGAAGATCATGTCTGTTGTTGATCTACCAGCTCGGAATCCACACTGTGACTCTGGATATATGCGCTCAGCTAACTTGTGTAGTCGCATTAAGACGACTTTGGCAAAAACCTTACCAACAATACTAAGAAGAGAGATGCCTCTGTAGTTATTGCAATCACTTCTGTCTCCTTTATTTTTGTACAGTGTTACAATCTTGGCATCTCGCATGTCTTGAGGAATAGTTGTCTCTTCCCAGCACTGGCACAGCATCCTATGCAGGGGATGTAATAGCGTGCTCTTACAGCATTTGATTAAATCAGGAGGAATCCCATCACTGCCTGGTGCTTTGCCAGAGGCCAAGCTATCAATGGCCTTGCTGAGTTCCTCTAATGTTGGTTCGGCATCCAGCTCCTCCATAGTTGGCAGACATTTGACAGCATCAAGGGCTGCAGGCGTAACGGTATTTTCTCTAGCATAAAGCTCAGAGTAGTGCTCGACCCACCTCTCCATCTGCTTACCCTTATCGGTTAGCTTCTCTCCGCTGATGGTTTTTAGCGGTGCCGTCTTACTTTTATGGGGGCCAAGTGCTTTCTTTATACCGTCATACATTTGTTTAATGTTGCCTGTTTGCGCTGCGATCTGGATGCTCTCACTGAGCTGGAGCCAATAGTCATTTGCACAGCGTCGAGCAGTTTGTTGAACTTTGCTTCTCGTAGCCTTCAGGATCTGTAGGGTTCTAGCACTCGGTGAACGTTTGTATTCATTCATAGCACTGCGCTTAGCTTCAATGACAGGTGCCATCACATCTGATGAAGCATCAAACCAGTCATTTGACTTTGCCGTTTTCTTACCAAAGGTGGCAAGTGCAGTACTTTGAATGGTGTTCCGTAGATGCTCCCAGTTCTCTGTAATAGTATCACCATGCTGAGGGCTGCTGAGCACTTTCTTGAAGGTCGCAGTAAATTGAGCGATCATGACAGGGTCTGACATCTTGCTGGTATCAATGCGTGGTTTCCCTTCATGTCTGACACGATAGAGTTTTCTTGGTTGTGCTCTGATTTTGCAGCAAACCAAGGAGTGATCTGTATCACAGTCTGCACTATGGTACGAGCGCGTGGAGAGCACAGACCTGAGAAGTGGCCTTCTGACGAGAATCAGGTCCAGTTGGTGCCAGTGCTTGGATCGTGGGTGTCTCCATGACACCTTATGCTGGGGTTTTGTCTGAAAGTAGGTGTTGGTCACGCAGAGGTCATGGTGGACACACAGCTCTAAGAGCCGTTGTCCATTTTCATTCATCTTGCCAATACCCAAACCTGCCCAGACATGAAGGCCATGAAACATTATCGGCACCCACTCTAGCGTTAAAGTCACCAAGGAGAACAAGCTGTTCTTGCCTAGGTATGCTTTTGATGACTGCTGCTAGATTCTCGTAGAACTCATCTTTAGCTTCTGAGGCAGAGTACAGAGTAGGAGCATACACACTGACAAGGGTGATGGGACCTGTGCTAGTTTGCAGGCGGAGCGTTAACAGGCGTTCTGATCCATTCTCGCCTGGTTCAACCATTTTAGTTAGCGATTTTTTTACCGCAAAACCTACTCCGTGTTCTCTAGTTTTATTAAGATCTTTCCCTTGCCAATAAAATGTGTAGTCCTTCTCGCTCACCGTTCCAGAGTCCGCCAGGCGCGTTTCCTGAAGTGCAACTATATCCACCTGAAGTCGTTTAAGCTCATCATTAATTATGGCTGTCTTCCTTACATCGTTTACGTCCTGTAGGTTTTCGGATAGTCCAGTCAACATAGTCCGGACGTTCCAGCATCCCAATCTGAGAGTTTGCTTATTTCTATTATTCTGATAATTGCTTGGTGCAAAATTTTCTGTCCACAGTTCGGGTTTGACCCTAATCCCCATGCACCCAATGGGGAAAGCAGACAGTGGCGGGACAACACCTTATTGACTGGGGGCTGCCCAGCTTGAAGCGGGCGGTAGCTGTCCAGTGAGATCCTAGAACCTCTCCCACTGTCGGAAGTAGCCCCTGGCGCCATGCCCTACCCCAATTGGGCAAAATGCTTATAACCGGTAACTGCTACTTCCCATGTTTTGCCGACACCTATAGGGTGAAGCTGGAGTGTCCTCTCCAGGGCGCGAGCTTGGGCACAGTTATATGGAGATCAAGCTGTTGCCCATGCAGCATGTTCCCCCTCTCCACACAGCTGGTAGATCCAAAGGAACGGCAGTAGCCGATACAGTTTGGTACCAGCCACGTCGCAGGAGTTGCCAGAATAATGTCGAATCGACATTAGACTGCCTTAGGGACTCCGCCTCCGGATTTATCCTCAGGGTTTACTCCCGAAGCCAATTCCATAAATGGATATTCCCGCAAGGCAGCGGTGGTTTGAATTCAGAGTTCCTTCTCTTAGATAAGCTACCAACCAAGGATCACGAGCCCTATCTGCCCGAAATATATATATATATATATATATATATATATATATATATATATATCAAGCGCTCGAAGCAATACGTGTAAACACAAATGAGACATCAGGACTGTCATCATTCTACATGTTATATGGATGTGAACCTACTTTTCCATTAGACAATCTCTTGCAACCTCAGAGGAAGTATTAGGAGAAGATCCCATTGAAATTATTCTACGAGAGAAACATAGAGCACACCAGATAGCTAATCGCAATTCGCAGAAAGCTTTCAAGAAATGCCAGAAACAGCACGATAAAAGAGACATATTGGAACAATTTCAAGTTGGTGATAACGTTTATTATAAGAAAAATGTTCTCCACAACAAATTTGACGCACGATGGCTCGATGGATATAAGGTACTTGAAAAGACAACACCTGTAAATTACATATTATGGAATGAAGAGAAGAACTTAATCACCAAAGCTCATGCAGCAGAGATGAAGAAAGATAATCATCGCCCGATAGTGTAACAGTGTTGCCTACTACGTCGCTACAACTGTTAGCCTTATAGTAATGTATTTATGAATGAAAAGTTAGAAATAAACAAAACACTAATCAAGAATCAATGACATCATCAGTCATGGCACACATGAACCCATGATGCCATCAAACCTTGTGTGGCCTCCATACAAGGCATACCGGAAAACATTTAGATTAGAGAGAATCTTGAACAATGGTTAGTCGTCATCACTTAGAAACAATAATTTTTGACTAGAGGTTTCGTAGTTAGTTAGGTTAAAGATTATTTCAACAGTCAGCTAGGCCCCAAAACCAATCATAAGAAGGTTTCCGGTCTTAACTCCAATAAAAATCATTTCATCCGGCAAGCCATAGTACCGGACTAGTTTAAAGAGTGATCCATCATAGTAAACAGTCAGAGCTTGAGACAGTTATCTCAAAGCTAGAGTCTTAACAACATAAGGCGTTCTCTTTTGAAGTGTGGAGCAACATGGTGCATCCCCTACTGAGAACACCAAGCCTTTGACTCATACGGTTAGGACAAGTATATAACCGTCTAGAGATCCACTACCAACCAGGGTTATTTAGTGAACCAGCACTAACACCTGCTACAATTATATTGTGGTTTACTCCACGATTCGTAAGTTCGTCCTAGTTGTAATCAAAGTCTCGTTCGAATTTTAATTTAGCTAGGAATTCCACAGTGTATAGACATGCCATGATACGACTACTGAAGAGCCGTAAGCCTTTTGCCATCGAGGCTAAAGCTGACAGTTTTTTCTTTCCTCCACACCAGAAATAAGCTTGGAGCTGCCATTTTTACACGGAAACAAAATGAAATAAAGGATATCTTGTATAACTACTGAGACGTATCAAATATACTGCACTATTGAAATTTTCCTTGACTGTTAAAGTTGCTGTTCATAATCAATCCTTCAAGTTTGGTTATATCATCACAAGAGTCCCTTACGAGTGTTCCTGATTGCCTGGGTTGTTCCTTACTTCTGGAAGCAACATCTCTGGTGTATAACCAGTCTTCCACAGAAGAATTACAGTAAAGAAAGTCTTGTGATTATTTCTCTTAGCACAAGCGATCTACAGATTTTCCTCCCTTTCCCCGGTCACATAGGACTTGATTTGGTGCCGTGTCCTTACCTCCTCCTCCCCTGGTCACAAAGACTTGATTTGGTGCCCGTGACCAGCTCGTAAGTGCTTTTTACGATGGATTCAGCGACTTGATTTGGTGCCCGTGACCAGCTCGTAACTGCTTTTTTAACGATGGATTCAGCTACTCAACAGCTTGAACATCAAGTATTCTTGTTGCAACAGCAAAACCAACTGCTTCAACAATAACTATCACAGCAATAAGCAGCGAGTCAAACTTTGCGTGATTCTCCTGATACTCCTTCCAGCACGTTACAGTCGATTGCTAATACTCTCAGCTCCATAACCCAGAGTTCCAACTTCCATAACATTAATAACATTGTCGAGCCGTTTCATGGTAATGCTTCTCAATTTCGTCAATGGCTTATTGACATTGACAAGTTTGTGTCTTTGATCCCTTCGGCAACAGATGAGGACCGAAAGGGTGTTGCGTTTCTCTCTTCACAGTCATTAGTAACTGATTTTTTGCGCCGGCGTGCACAACTTTTTCCTTCTGAAACTTTCGCTTTACTGAAGAAGTCACTGGTCAGCCGTTATTCTTTCATAACTGACTGTCAGCACGCGTGGACTCTTCTTCGTAGAGTACGCCAGGATAGACAGGAACCTGTCCAATTTTATGCGGACAGATTGTTGAACGTAGCTGAAGATGCCTTCATTGATTCTTCCTCCACATCTGCGGATATTGATCGGCAGCTTGTTGGTATTTTTATTGATGGGTTGTCATTCGACATACGTAAACTGCATCTAATCCGCAAGGATCCTCAGACTATCACAGATGCGATTTAACGGGCCATCACAGAGGAAAATGTGAAGAAACGCTTTACCAACCGTCTCGGTCGCTAGCCTCGTCTTGATCACAGAATTGATAAAGAACCGATGGACTTTAGCTAATGCCGCCACTCTTGGCAGCAACCTTCGAGATCGCCACAGCTCTGCTCTAATGATTACCACCATCAATACCAACCTCGACACCTTCACCATCCACCAGCGCCACAGATCCATCAAGTAGCTTCTGTTATATGTTACACTTGTGGGCAACGGGGATACGTCTCGCGCAGCTGTTTTCAGCGGCCGCAATACAGTCCACAGACTCAAAGTAATCCCGTGCCACAGCCACAACATTACCAGAACAGGCAGCAACGACCTCGCCAACCTTGATGGCTTCCTACCGCTCCTGTGCCCTCCCCCCAAGGTCCCCGCGTTTCTTTTCACGTAAACAGTCCCGTCCTCTACCCTTAAAGAATCAGGGAAACTCTTCGGTTGCACAGTAGCCAGGACCATACCGGGTAACCTGAAACCATCCTCACATCGGTCCTTCCGTAATAATTGTTTTCTTTCCTACCAACCTTTGGTGTTTTCCTCCTCTCTTTCTTATGTTTCTCCTCCTTCTGTCACTCCGGATCCTTCATCGTGCCTTATCTCCATCAACATGAAAAGCTACCGTGCTCTTGTTGATACTGGAGCAACTGCTAGCCTCATCCGTGAACAGTTGTTTCGTCAGATCCGTCGGCACGTAAAATTGTTTCCTTCCTCTACTCTTTTAGCCTCCGTTACTGGCCAACCTTTACGTTCCATTGGAACTGCTATGATAAGCTTCAAGATTTGTTCTCAATCGGTTGTCTATCCATTTATCATCACAAGAGGCATGTCCCGTAACTTTATTATTGGTCGTGACTTTCTCCTTAGTCATCACGCCCGAATCTATTTTGACTTGCGACAGATTCGCGTCAATGGTGAATACATTCCTCTTCAGGATGATATTCACTTCGCATCCCTTGTCCGCCTCACTGTTCCTGTTACCTTAAAGCCTCACTCTTTGACTATTGCCACTGGTCGGGTCAAACGATCTGACTATGTCTCTTCTGGCCATTCTGTCATGGTGGAACCATTGCATGATACTGACATCATTGGTGACCCCTGCATCAATGTTGTTGATGGCGTTGTACAGATTTCCACTAAGCGTGATTTTCCCGTCATGATATTAAATACTTCTGGAAAGCCAGTGACTATCAAACGTGGTACAGTGATTGCTCACTTAGCATCACATTCCCTGCCTCATCGTGCCTCTGCTTTTCACTCCACAGTGTGTTATACCCGCCCCTCTACTACTAGTTCCCGTTTATTTACTCACCCTTTCTACTCATACCCCACCACCATTGGTGCTGTTACTAATCCGCGTGTATCGTTTAGTAACTACCCTCCTCAGTGCCGTTCACTTTTTCCTCCTACCTTTACAATCTTCCCTTGTGCTTCCAGTAATCGTACTTCTCCTCCTCAGCCTCTTTGCCGCAACTTTCTCATTCTCCCTCCTCATCCTCGTATGTACCACCTACACGCCCCTACACTGTCCCTCCTCCTACTCTTCCGTCTGGCCGCCCCATGAGAAAAGCTACCCTCCAGTATAACCCTTTATCCTCTCCCTCCATGTCTGAACCTTCATTTTGTCCTCCATCAGACGACATCGGATCTGCCCCATCTCCTTTATTCCTCCTCCTGCTCCACTTCCACCTGTTCAGCCCCATGATTATGATCCTTCCACATCAGACTGTGATAGTCCTCCCCGTGATGATGTTTTACACAAACTCCGGTCTATAGTAGTCCGTCGCGCCGCTGTTCCTTCCACCTCCTCGGTACCTTCTCCTTCTTCTCCCTCCCATATGGTTGATCGCACGAGACGTTATCGTTCCTGTTCCGCCTCTGAAGTTCCTATCCCTCCTCCTGAACTGTACTCCCGTATCCACTCCCGTGACGAGCGTTTAGCTGAGTTACCCTCCATTACTCCGGGCCCCTCTCATGCTTCACTTCAGCATGATGTTATTGTACTTCCTCTTACAGCAACAACACCTGTCCTTACCTCCCCTCCTCCCTCTGCTCACCTCTCTTTTGACCCCGCTCTTCCTCCCTCTGGTTATTTTCCTCCGCTTCCCTTCGACCTTGATACCGCCCCTGATTCCGACTCTTCGGATGTTGAACCTGCTCTTCCAACCTCTGATTATTTTCCTCCCCCTCCCTCAGACCTTGACAGTCCCTCCGATTCTGCTTTTTCTGATACTGAACCTGATGTTCCTCCTCCCTCAGCTCGTTTTCCTTCTAAACGTCGTCATTCGACATCATCTGGCGATTCTGCTCCCCTTCTTAAGTACCTTCTCCAGCAGGCCGCCCATGTGCATACCCGTTTTCGTCACTCCCGTGGTTCTGTTCATTCTCCTCACCGTAGTCCCTCCCTTCCGCCCCCCCGTCACACCTCCGTCTCGTAGATTACTTATTCCCCTCCGTTGTCCTCCTACCATTCCACAGCCTCCACCCCGACCCTCCCGTTATGTCTCGTCCACTCCTGTTGCCCATGCCATTGTTCCTACGTCCCAACCTACACAGTACGATCCTCGCCTGTCGTCGCAAGCTATTGAAAGATTGGAAGCGGTGAATATTTTAGCGAAGTTGATTACGAATTGAACGGTACTTACCTCCAGATGCCGACTCCTGTCATGTTGACATTTCCTGCCCTGATGTCATTTTCAAGCATGATGTCAAACCCTATGTCTCGTGTCTTTCGAAGTAAGTCTCTTATACTTTGCTCCCACTGCTAAATTGATTGATTCCGATGCTACAGTAAAGACCAACCGTTACGCATCCTTGGACATCTCGATTACAGACTTTACGCACTTTTCCAGTTCTGATATGAAGTCCAAGAATCGCTATTTATGGAGAGCTATTACATTTTCGTTCTCGAGAAAGACATTGCCGACTCTGCCAGTACATGAACAGTTACCCTCGCGACCTCCTTTCAACCACTGCTGATGGAGATTTCCCAACTCAGAAGAACTGTGTAGTTCTAATATATTGTAGTTAATGTATTTCCCTTTCACACGCGTTAGCGTCATTAAGTCACGTTATTTTTATGTCCCTTTGATTTTTGCTATGCTTTTGACGTAAGATTTTGCCCAGATTTGAGTGTTCAGTTCGTTCTGCTGTACCTAATAAAAAGTGTTTAACTAATGTGCATCTTCACCCGCCACTAATGTTGGCATCATTCACGACTTATTATGATGATGGCCCCATCTTGCTTTATGGTTGTTTGAATTTCCAGTTATTGTTACACCAACACATGTGATTTAACTATTTGCCCATTTATCCATTGAGTACCTTAGTTGATTACCAAGTTTTCATTCCTTGCATTGTTTCCGGTTATTGTTATACCGGTGTAGTCATTTTTTATTATAAGACTTACCCATGTTTCCCATACTTAGCCACCAAGTTTTGTGGTTTCATTTCCATTTGTTCCATTAATTTTATTTCATCACCCACTTCAGTTGAAGTGTAGGGTGACGGCCTTTTGTACATCCGCCATTTTGGGCGTCCGCCATATTTTATGGGCACCCGCCATTTTTTTTCTTTTTCCCAGTTTTCCTTTGCGACGTTAACTCGCTTGTCATGTTCTATCATGTTTTATAATTCGCATATGTTTGACAGATATTGATGACTATCAACCCATAAAAGCGGTTTGCTAGTTGGTTGCTGATTGTTCAGTTACTGTTCTATTTTTGCCCATTATTAGTTCTAGTTGTTCCTACTATGTCCTCCCTGGTCCTTCCATATGTCCCTTGAATATGTCCATCAGTCCCTACCTATGTCTCTTGACTATGTCCATCAGTCCCTACCTATGTCCCTTGACTATGTCCATCAATCCCTACCCCTTCATAATTACTTCTTGAAATGTTAATGATATTGTTTCATCCATCATTCCCTTCTATTGATTGTTGTATTCCTTCCGACATGATTTCTGGTGGGATACATGAACCCCGATATCTTTAGGGATTAGTCATTTTTAAGGGACTAAAGTGTCTCCCTACGGGATACACTATGGTGGCCACTGGGCGTATGTAACAGTGTGGCCTACTACGTCCCTAAAACTGTTAGCCTTATAGTAAAATACTTATGAATGACTAGTTAGAAATAAATAAAACACTAGTCAAGAATCAATCACATCATCAGTAATGGCACACATGAACCCATGATGTCATCAAACCTTGTGTGGCCTCCATACAAGTCAGACCGGAAAACCTTTAGATTAGAGAGAACCTTGAACAATGGTTGGTCATCATCACATAGAAACAATAATTTTAGACTAGAGGATTCGTAGTTAGTTAGGTTAAAGATTATTTCAACAGTCAGCTAGGCCCCAAAACCAATCAAAAGAAGGTTTCCGGTCTTAACTCCAATAAGAAATATTTCATCCGGCAAGCCATAGTACCGGACTAGTATAAAGACTGATGCATCATAGTAACCAGTAAGAGCTTGAGACAGTTATCTCAAAGCTAGAGTCAAAACAACATAAGGCGTTCTTTTTTGAGGTGTGGAGCAACATGGTGCATCCCCTACTGAGAACACAAAGCCTTTGACTCATACGGTTAGGACAAGTATATAACCGTCTAGAGATCCACTATCAACCAGGGTTATTTAGTGAACCAGCACTATCCCCTGCTACAATTATATTGTGGTTTACTCCACGATTCGTAAGTTCGTCCTAGTTTTAATCAAAGTCTCGTTCGAATTTTAATTTAGCTAGGATTTCCACAGTGTATAGACATGCCATGATACGACTACTGAAGAGCGGTAAGCCTTTTGCCATCGAGGCTAAAGCTGGTAGTTTTTCCTTTCCTCCCCACCAGAAATAAGCTTGGAGCTGCCATTTTTACATGGAAACAAAATGAAATAAAGGATATCTTGTATAACTACTGAGACTTATCAAATATACTGCACTATGGAAATTTTCCTTGACTGTTAAAGTTGCTGTTCATAAACAATCCTTCAAGTTTGGTTATATCATCACAAAAGGCCCTTACGAGTATTCATGATTGCCTGGGTTGTTCCTTACTTCTGGAAGCAACATCTCTGGTGTATAACCAGTCTTCCACAGAAGAATTACAGTAAAGAAAGTCTTGTGATTATTTCTCTTAGCACAAGAGATCTACAGATTTTCCTCCCTTTCCCCGGTCACAATAGCACCACCAGCTTTATCGAAACGCAGACCCGTACGAAAAGCCACATTGAATCACTACAATTCCACAGAGACGTCAACCACCTCACACAGTGAAATCGACACAGATGATGATCTCGATATTCACACAGAACAGTGTAACATCCCAAATCAACTACAAGATGCTATACATCGATTAAATCGTCGTAGTGACACGTCAGAAGACGAAGATGACATTCCGCCGGTGGAATTAAGAGAGAGGTTAGAATCTCGAGACAATCGTTTACACGGTAAAGATAGCAGCACACCAGTATCAGTGAATGAGAACGAACCCCATCCATCCATAACGTGTCAAACATACTATGGCAGTCAAGAAGTACAACCGCTAGTTCCAAGCCAGCAACAACTTACACACCAGCCTTCACATTCCAGATGAGACAGCGAAGATAAAAGGTCCTTGCAAGCAACAAGAAACAACATAACACACCATAGTCGGAACCCTACAGAAAATCATACAAACATTCAAGCATTGCGATCTTCCGATGAGACACACAGCGAAAAGAACATTGTTGACAAGCCTTTAGCACCTTATGAGTCAGAACTTGAGACAACAGAACGAGAAGAAAGCGACATCGATTGTATGGACGATACTACCAACACTGAGATACGTACAGCTACCAAGCGCCCTTACTGCCCTTCATCAGGAGATTCGTCGCCACAAGCGAAGCTATTACGTCTACCACAAGAGCATGTACGAGCCAAGTTCAGAAGAAATCATCGCCCAGTTCACAAGCCAATTCCAGTTTTACAACATCGTCCAAATATTCAATCGCCCTCTTCCTCCTGCAGAGCGACTATAAACACAACAACACAATCAATACCAATTTCGTCACATTACGACAGTCGTTTCTCCAGTAGAGAAATCACGCTGTTGGAGCTTGCAAAAGAATTTTCAAAATTGATGCAGGCAGTGTAATCATTGTAAAGTACTCCCCCAGCTAAAGTACTAATCGCAGCACTTCCCCAGCACAGTGCTTCTAGGTACTTTTATCAACAAAGTACCTACCACTAAGTCAATTTATTATTTTTTTACCAGTACTTAAGTTATTTGATTTATTGGACCCTGGACACTCACATTACTCATGTAACTCTTTAAGGGACGAGAGTATAGAACTCTAAAAAAAACGTAAGCAGGCTGTAATTTAGGGAAACACAGAGTCCTGATTATGTAGACTTATTCCAGGTAAACCCAGAGAGCTTGTCAATGTACTTCCCAATTTATCGGATTCAGCACACCAGATGATCAAGACTGATAATTACTGTTAGTATTGATAGTATTATTGTCATATTTGTTTTTATAGTGTATAGATTCCAGTTATATGCACATTTAAATTGGCAAAAGAGGAAAAAGAAATAAAGAGATATGAAATAGGCATAGCCAAGTCATAGAAATGTAAGAAATTCCTCTCACCCAGGTACAGGTAACAAAGAGTATACAACAAGCACTATTGGTTAACATCCCCACGACACATCTCATACCTTTTCCCCCTTCACCACTGTAGCGGGAGGTTAATTAAATTTAGATATCTATATAGGAATCCAGGTATGTCATATGCTACCAGGATAGTATGCCAGTATAGAGTTCTGGTCTTACAAGTAATACCCAAGTCTTAGAAATAAGCACTGGTGTATGGCTATCATAGAAATAGTCAGACTGTGAAAACACTGGCCAGTTGGTAAGAAGTTGTACCAGGATTTAAGGCGTCACCTCCCTATGACTATCTTATGATTACTTATATTCTAGGGGATAAGTAAAATGAACATTCACTGAAACCACAAATGGAAGAAGTGAATAAATCCTCAGGTACAGTTAAAATAGTTTAATAATTACACTAATATTCTATTTCTACTAGTTGGAAAAGAGCATATACATATATATATATATATATATATATATATATATATATATATATATATATATATATATATATATAAAAGTATTCACATAATTACTATTATTGTCTGTTTAGACTTCAAGATCTTGAATATTAAAGTTACTGCAATCTGCAATGTCTGTTTTTAGTCTCTTGACTTTCCAATTAATTGTCATCAGTTGACTGAAAAATCTTTCCCGAACAGCGATTTCAGCCGATCTGTGCGTCGACTGAAATTTTGCCTTTCTCATTCTCGGCATATATAATATCCATATTGCTCCATCTTATCTAGTTTTATACAGCCGATAAATCTCTATCTTCCTATCCCTGTAATTTCCCAAACTGTTATTTGTTGATTTTAATATTTAGAACAGAAGTGGGTTTACCAGCTTTCCGCGTAACGTTGGACAGCCGAAATACGCATACATCTCCGTAAAGGATAACTTCCTACCGTTTCTACTAATACACAGTTGTACACAATCCTTTCCTGGACTAAAATGTGAAATCCTTTTCACAATGATTCCATTCTGCTTTTATTTATCGTTGGCGATTTCCTCTGTCTGATACACATTTCGCTGATACACCGCCATTTTGAAACCGGTCAATCGATCGTTGACGGGTTTATAAATCTACATGAACACGTTTGCAATGACTTGAAACCAATTTTGCGACATAGCTCCCCCATATTTTAAGCTGGATGATATCTAGCTTAACTATTGGGTACAAGACAATTGCAAATCGACCATTCCGATGTTAGTTTTCCTTCCTTCTATCCTCCTCAAGCTCCGTGGGATGGCGACTTAGAAAATCTGCGCCCACATTCTGTTTTCCCGGAATATATTCAATAGTGAAGGAATATGGCTGAATCAATAATGACCATCTTAGTAAGCGAGTATTTGCATGACGTGATGAGGCCAAAAATGACAGGGGTTGATGATCGCACTGGACCACAAATGGTTTGCCATACAGATAGGGTTGAAACTTATTGACGGCCCACACCAATGCTAAACATTTCCTCTCTATAGTAGAGTAATACTTTTCTGCAGCGTTCAACTTGCGGCTGGCATAAGCAACAGGGAAAAGTTCCTCATTCTGGGTCTGAGATTTTTGCAAAAGCGCTGCCCCAATTCCTACATTGCTTGCATCAGTCCGTACTATAAACTCTTGCGTCATATCTGGTAACTTCAGAATAGGCCTACTAGTGAGTCTATGCTTCAATTCTGAATATGCATGCTCACACTCTGCCGTCCACTTTATTGTGTCAGGTTTTCCTTTCTTTGTCAGATCCGTCAAAGGTGCACATAAGATGTTGAAGTCTTTGATGTACTTTTGATAGAATCCTCCTAAGGATACGAACGACCTCACATCCTTTTTTGTCAGTGGTCTAGGTGCATTCCTTAACTTTTCTATATTTTTGGTATCAGGAGACATGTTTCCATGACAAATTGTATGTTCCAAAAATTCTAATTCCTGACATCCGATTACACACTTTGTTGGACGAGCAGTCAAACCTGCCTCTCTGAGTCTACCCAGTAACATTGATAGAGAATGTAGATGACCCTCAAATGTTTCCGTGGCTATGAGAATGTCATCCATAAAGTTGGTGATGTTAGAGTTGTTCAAGGGTTCCAGCAATTTCCTCATCATCCTTGAAAATACGCTTGGTGCGTTTTTCAACCCGAATGGTAGTACATTAAATTCGTAGTGACCATCCGAAGTGCTAAAAGCCAGCATGTATCGGATCTCGGGTTTGACAGGAATCTGGTAATATCCCTTACTTAAATCGACCTTAGAGAAATATTTCGCAGTACTTAGCGTCGAGAACAGCTGATTGGTATCTGGTAATGGATCAGCTTGGGTTTCAGTGATCGCATTCAATTTCCGGTAATCGATACAGAGTCTGTGTTCTCCACTTGGTTTTCTCAACAGTACAACACTTGAACTGTAAGGTGATTCTGACTTGGAAATGATTTGTTCTTGCAACAGCTAATCTATTTCCTCCTTCAAAGCCTGCGCCTTGGCATCTGGTACAGGGTAAGTCTTCATGCAGAGGGGTGTTGGATCGATGACCTTCATATCATATGTCAATAAGTTGGTGCATCCTGGTTTATCAGTTAACACATCTGCATGTGTTTTTAAAACTTCTTTAACTTGCTCCCTCTGTTCCTGAGTTAACTGAGTACTAATTTTGACTTGTTCATATGTCTCAGTCGGTCTTAATGGATACTCTATTGAGGTAAGTGGTTCATGCTTCATTTCGGTTGCGATGGCCAGAGTCATCATATGGGCTACCTCCGTTGATGTCCTGTCATAATATTTCTTTAACAGATTAACATGGTACACCTTTTCTTTGCCCTTCTTGTCAATTTTGTAATTAGTCTGCGATACTTTCTCTAGCACGTTATATGGACCCTGCCAACCAATCTGCAGTTTGTTGTTACTGCTGGGCAATAGAAGAAGCACTTTTTCTCCAACAGCAAGTTCCCTATCCTTTGCTTTCTTGTTATAGTATTCAGTATGTTACTTTCTGGCTCTGCGAAGATTGTCATTAACCAATTTCCAGCCCATTTTCAGTCGAGTGGTCAACTCATTTACATACTGAATTGATGAGGTGACACTTTCCTCTGTCTTCTCATCTGTCCAAGTCCGCAGCAATGCTTCCAGGGGACCTTTTATTGGCCGATCAAACAACAATGTGGCCGGTGCCATTCCTGTGGAATTGTGTGGGACTTCCCGATATGCAAATAATGCAGCGGGTAAGTATTCATCCCATGTTTCAGGTTTTTCACTTGCCAGATCTCTGAGAATAGAAATGAGCGTACCATTGAACCGCTCGACTAGACCATTTCCTTGTGGGTGATAAGGAGAGCAATGATAATGTCTGGCTTGAAAGATCCTGAACACTTCTTGGGTTAGCTTTCCCTTGAACTGAGAACCATTGTCCGTCAATATTTGATGTGGGAACCCTAACCTGGATGTCACGAACGGTTTATAGAATGAATGTCAGTACTCATACTCCGGTGGGAACTAGATATGTTTATGTAAGTTGTGAGTTGAAGTGAGTGAATGTTAAGTTTGCTTGCGGGCATGAATGCATTAGTAGCAGTAAGCGCTAATGTCGAGTTCACGGGCATGGCTGAGTTGTTGTGAACGAAGTGGTGGTGAAGACTGGTCAGGTGTGAAAAGGGTCATGGATGAAAAGGTCATTCGAGACAGAGATTAGAGCGAGGAGAGATTACGTGGAGAGTGAAGGCAAAATGGTTGAAGGAAAATAGGAAATATATTAAGATATTGTAAAATTCGTTCCATGAGATGCTGTTCTAATTATGCACATCATACATTGTGCTTTTCTTATGTGATGATTTATGGCCAAAGCGGCAGTCTGCCTGTGTTATTGTGTTATATTCAAGTTTGTGATATAAAGTCGTCGGATATCGTATCTACGTGTTGGAGTTTAGTGAATTATCCATTAGCTGTGAATAACGAGCCATGTTTTGTCGCTCCATGTGTATGGAATACATATTTGTCAATGTGTACACACAGCAAGCACTTGACAATTTTGGGGGCTCGTCCTTCTTTGCTTCCCTTTCAGCCTCAATTTCAGCTTTCCTTGTTTCTTCTTTCTTTGCTTCCCTTTCAGCCTCAATTTCAGCTTTCCTTGTTTCTTCTTTCTTTGCTTCCCTTTCAGCCTCAGTTTCAGCTACTGTACTTGATACATTTAATAGCGAGGAGTGTGAGGGGTGCAGACCATTGTTCGAGCCTGATGGCAAGCCTATTTAAATATGTGGACACACTTTGCCTTGCCTTTCATCAGTTGATGGGAATGGCATCTTAACTTTACATAAGGGTTTTGTGGAGAATAAACTTGTATCTGTTTTGAGGGACACGGGCTGTACAACCATTGGCATTAGGAAGACATTGGTTAAGGATACGTATTATATTGGAAAGATGGCCAAATGCATTACATTTGGTGGTAATGTCGAGTACTATCCATAGGCGATTGTGCAGATCGACACCCCTTTCTTGTCGGGTAGAGTTCGAGTATGCGTCCTTGAATCTCCCGTCGCTGATCTCATTATTGGAAATGTTAATGGGGTTCATGATTGCACCAGTCAGGATATTGAGGAGTGGGAAAATGGGCATGATTTGTTTGCTAACGCAGTAATGACGAGGGCTCAGACTAAGGCTGATGATGCAAATATTATGATATCACAACCCAGTAATATCCCTGGGATGCCTACGGTTGCTGGAATTACAGCATCTGATTTTGTAGACATGCAGAGGAAAGACATTTCCCTTCTGCCTTTGTTTCAGTTGGCTGAGTCTAAGGTAATGTTACAGGAGATTTTCCACAGTTGTGGGATAGATATCCTCAGGGGTGCCACAATGACAAATTTTGAGAGACTTACTGACCGGGAATTACGCTGATGATAGCGTTAGGTCAAGTTATGAGTATGTCATTGACTTGCGAGAACGCATAATTACATCGTGTATGATAGCACGTGAGGCATTACAGACATCGGGTGCAAGGTATAGAGCATACGCCAATAGGAATAGCAAACTTGTATCCCTCAGTCCTGGCAGCGAGGTATGGTTGTTGCTACCTACCAAAGAAAATCACCTGCTAGTGAGCTGGCAAGGTCCATTTCAAGTAAAGAAACAGATTACCGATGTGGATTATCTGATATTAGTCCGAGGGAAGGAGAAGATTTTCCATATTAATATTCTAAAACCATATGTAGTATGTCCAACTGAACTGGAACCAGTTGTGAACGCTGTTCTTGATAGTACAGTTACTGTAGCTAGTGCAGCAGTCATCGAGGAAGATGGAGAGAAAGGTGAGGAGGTCAATCTCCAGATCCCACTATTGCCATTGGTTGCTTCAGAATCATGGGGAGATGTAGAGGTCTCTGCATCTCTCCCACAGCATCACAGGAAACAGGTGAAGTCACTGCTATGCGAATTTCAAGATGTGCTCACAGATATTCCTGGAAGAACTGATTTAGTTGAGCATGATATTAAACTGACCTATGGAGAGCCCATCCGGGTGAGACCATATCCTATTCCACTACATTATACTTCTGCAGTTGAAAAAGAAGTGAATGATATGTTACGCTTAGGTGTTATCTCCCCATCTGAATCATCATACTCATTTCCCATGGTCATCGTGCGGAAGAAGGATAAATCCCTACGCATATGTATAGACTTCCGCCGCTTGAATAGTGTCACAGTGATAGATGCGGAACCTATGCCCAACCAAGAAGTCCTCTTATCCCAAATAGCGAGGGCAAAGTATTTCACCAAGCTAGACTTATCGAGGGGGTATTGGCAAATTCCCTTAGCAGAAGGCGCTAGGCCACTTACAGCATTTTGTACCCCTCAGGGTCTTTTCCAGTTTAATTATATGTGCTTTGGACTGGTGAATGCCCCTGCAACTTTTGTGAGAATGATGAGAATGCTTTTGAAAGGACAGAAGGATGTTATCACATATATTGATGACATCTGTTTGTTTCATGACACGTGGAATGAACATGTAGAGGGATTGAAGACACTGTTATCATGCCTTCGTGTGCATCACCTTACAGCAAGACCTAGTAAGATTAAGGTGGGGTTTCAGGAGTTAACGTTTCTGGGGTATGTGGTAGGACAGGGTGTTTTAAAACCAGTTGATCAGACAGTTGGAAGAATTTTGAATTTGCAACCTCCAAGAACAAAGAAACAAGTACGTAGTTTACTCGGTCTGATAAATTTTTATCATAAATTTATCCCCAGGTTCTCTTCATTGTCGGCAGCTCTAACATCACTCACTAAAAAGGGCACGCCAAACAGAGTAGTCTGGACTGAAGAGTGTGATAGAGCACTGAGGAACATCAAAGCTGTATTCTCCAGCGAGCCCATTCTTCTACTGCCAGAATTGGCTAAGCCTTTTGTACTGAGGACTGATGCTTCTGCAGTGGGCATTGGTGCGTGTCTGATGCAAGAACATGATGGGTTTCTACATCCTGTCATGTATGTCAGCAGGAAGTTGCTTCCGGCTGAAACGCGATATACCACTATAGAGAGAGAGTGTTTAGCCATTATTTGGGCTGTTTCCAAACTCTCTAGGTATTTGTTAGGATCTCATTTTGTACTGGAAACGGACCATTGTCCATTGACTTTTCTTAAGTCATCTAGATCACCAAATTCACGTTTGACAAGGTGGTCGTTGTTGTTACAACAATACAACTTCACTGTTTTTCCTATTCAGGGTAAATTAAATGTTCTTGCAGATTCATTATCTAGATTATGAACACTTGCTTGAAGTAAATGGGTGTGTTTTTTTCTTTTTTAACCACCATTTCTATGTAATATTTCATACTTGTACATGAGTAATATTTTGTCAACTGTATTCTGCATGATTTTTGTATAAGCTAAGTTCTTATCATAGGTTGTGTATCCAGTACAGGGTTATAGAATAGATATTCTCCGGTATAGTAGAATTTGGTGAAATTGATGTAATGTATCACCTTTAATTTTGTGTGTAATTAGAGATGCATGATTTTTGCCATATGGTTGCTGTTGTATTTTTCTAGCAACTCGGTTCTATTGTAATTTTTTTATTTTTTTTTTATTTTTGTGTTCTTCAGAATGTTATTACTGATTATTTGTAGATGGCATATTTTCACACTGATGCTATAGATTTTGCCCACATATGTAATCAGAGGTTTTGGATGGTTGGTTTCCTGATATCTACCACCCATCCAGTGAAAAACTATGTTTTTCACTTGGAGAGGGAGGGGTGGATGTCACGAACGGTTTATAGAATGAATGTCAGTACTCATGCTCCGGTGGGAACTAGATATGTTTATGTAAGTTGTGAGTTGAAGTGAGTGAATGTTAAGTTTGCTTGCGGGCATGAATGCATTAGTAGCAGTAAGCGCTAATGTCGAGTTCACGGGCATGGCTGAGTTGTTGTGAACGAAGTGGTGGTGATGACTGGTCAGGTGTGAAAAGGGTCATGGGTGAAAAGGTCATTCGAGACAGAGATTAGAGCGAGGAGAGATTACGTGGAGAGTGAAGGCGAAATGGTTGAAGGAAAATAGGAAATATATTAAGATATTGTAAAATTCGTTCCATGAGATGCTGTTCTATTTATGCACATCATACATTGTGCTTTTCTTATGTGATGATTTATGGCCAAAGCGGCAGTCTGCCTATGTTATTGTGTTATATTCAAGTTTGTGATATAAAGTCGTCGGATATCGTATCTACGTGTTGGAGTTTAGTGAATTATCCATTAGCTGTGAATAACGAGCCATGTTTTGTCGCTCCATGTGTATGGAATACATATTTGTCAATGTGTACACACAGCAAGCACTTGACACTGGTGAATATTGTCAACAGTGCCTCTGCCACATGCTTAGAATTTATAGATGCCATGGCTACAGCCTCTCCCCACATAGAGCATGTATCAACTAGAGTTAGGATATAACTATTCCTTCTCTTAGTCCTAGTGAGGGGTCCAACAATATCCACTGCAACTCTTTCGAATGGAGTACCCATGATTGGCATTTCTCCTAGATTTGCTGGTGCAGTCCCATGCTTGAGGGCTACACGTTGATACTCTGGACAAGATTTCACATATCTTTTGATATCTTCCGTGATCCCTGGCCAGTAATAGTGACAAGCTATCCGTTGACTAGTAGCACCAATTCCCATGTGTCCACTAAATGGAATAGCATGTGCTAGCTCCATAACTTTCTCCCTGTATGATTTTGGTACTACCAGCTGTCCATGTCCTTGAGGTCATGTACCAGCTTTTCTATACAGTAGTCCATTTTTCATATAAAGTCTCCTTTTTCTGGAGGGTTATGGGCCTTTGGCAATTTGCCAAAACAAGGCTTCAATGTGTCATCTTCTGATTGAGCCTTTTTCATCTGCTCTGGCTGAGTATTGTTAGGATTTTCCTCCTCGTTTTTGGTGCTCGACCTGGTCTGAACTGCTGCCAGGACAACAGGTTTTACTGGGTCACCCAAAAATACATACCTACACCCCAATATCAGCGGGTATATAGGGTCATCTATCACTGCGGCTGTTATCACTCCTTCCACGTAGCGAGATTTCACATTGATCCTTGCTATAGGAAGTGTCATGGTTGCTGTTCCCTTAGTTGCCCCTTGCATTTCCATGGTTTCTGTGGTAATTTTATCAGAGTGCACTAGGGCTGAACTCACAACTGAGTCGAAATCCAGGCCGGTATCATATAAGCACATGGCTCGATTGCCGTTCACGGTTACGAGCTCACTCACATGGGGATGACGGAGACTATTCTGACTCCCTGTCAGTTCCATCATATCTGTCCTATTCCCTGTTGCTAAACATGCAGCGTGATGAGGGGTTTTCCTTCTACAATCTACAGTGTTGTGGTTGCTCATCTTACAAATTTTGCACCACTTATCTCCCTGTTTGTAGGGTTTCTTTTCCTGAGTCTGAGGGTTTTTGTCCTTATCATCAAATCTTGGCTTATTTCTGTACTGTTGGTCCTTTTGGTCAACCTTGGTATTTTGTGGTGGTGGCTTATATCCTTCTACTTGCTTTCTTTTTGTTCCTACCAGTTTAGCTTGAGCTGCTTGGTACCTCTCTGCACATTTCAAAGTGTCTTCCAGCCTCTCTGCTCCTTGTTCCATAAGGAATTTCCTCATTTCTTGAGACATGGAATCTTTCACATGCTCTAACATAATCATTTCTTTCAGATCCTCATAGGTTTTCTGATACTTACCTAAACTACTCCATTTCAACAAATACGTTTCTAGCCTAGCTGAGAACTGGTTATATGTTTCTCCAGGTAGAGGTTTAGAAGTTCTAAATTTCTTCCTATATGCCTCTGAGTTCTTTTCATACCGGATCAGTAAGGCTTGCTTTAGTATTTCATAATTTTCCTGATCTTCTTTGGGGAGTTTCAGAAACACATCATATGCAATACCTCTCAATCCCTGAGATAACTTTAAACTCCATTTCTCCTTTTCCAGTCCATATGTAGAGGCTAGCCTTTCATACCTATCCAGGTACGACTCGATTGCGTCCTCCTTTTCAACAAATGGATCTAGGTGGAAGTTCATGGCCCCATTTGCTGTGTTCTGAAAAGAGCTATTCTCAGAACGTGGTGAGCTGTTACCATGGATGCTAGTCGCAGCCTGAAGTTCCAGTTCAAGCTGTCTCATTTTCAGCTCATGGTCTCTCTCTGCTTGTAACCTCCGTTCTTCTCTCTCTGCTTGTAACCTCCGTTCTTCTCTCTCAGCTTCTAATTTCTTGGCTTCTCTCTCTGCTTCTAATTTCTTAGCTTCTCTCTCCTCTTCTACTTCTAATTTCTTGGCTTCTCTCTCTGCTTCTAATTTCTTAGCTTCTCTCTCCGCTTCTACTTCTAATTTCTTGGCTTCTCTCTCTGCTTCTACTTTTTTGGCTTCTACTTCCAATCTCTTTTCTTCTCTGTCCATATACTTTTCACATTCCGTCGTGACATACTGTACCAGATCATCACCACTCTTGCCAAGCTCTTTTCCCACCTGCAGTGTAGCCGACCTAAACTTGACCAAGTCAGCCATGATGTATCTGTAGTCTAGTAGGGTAAGCTGCCTTACTCAAACTAAATTACTACAATATAATTAACTTAATTAAAATTAAAGTTAATTAAACTGACTTCACCATATATGAAACAGCTTTATCTGTACTCAATGGTACTCCTACAAAATATGTACTTTCTACTATGTTAACTCTTTCCAAAAATTTTCAAAAAAAAAAAATTTTCTACACAGCAGAAATAGAAAGTTGGCTCAGGAATAACAAAGATATATCCCGGACGATCCCCCACTGTAGCGGGAGGTTAATTAGATTTAGATATCTATATAGGAATCCAGGTATGTCATATGCTACCAGGATAGTATGCCAGTATAGAGTTCTGGTCTTACAAGTAATACCCCAGTCTTAGAAATAAGCACTGGTGTATGGCTATCATAGAAATAGTCAGACTGTGAAAACCCTGGCCAGTTGGTAAGAAGTTGTACCAGGATTTAAGGCGTCTCCTCCCTATGACTATCTTATGATTACTTATATTCTAGGGGATAAGTAAAATGAACATTCACTGAAACCACAAATGGAAGAAGTGAATAAATCCTCAGGTACAGTTAAAATAGTTTAATAATTACACTAATATTCTATTTCTACTAGTTGGAAAAGAGCATATACATATATATATATATATATATATATATATATATATATATATATATATATATATATATATATATATATATATATATATATATATATATATATATATATATATATATATATATATATATATATATATATATATATATATATATATATATATATATATATATATATATATATATATATATATATATATATATATATATATATATATATATATATATATATATAATATATATATATATATATATAAAAGTATTCACACAATTACTATTATTGTCTGTTTAGACTTCAAGATCTTGAATATTAAAGTTACTGCAATCTGCAATCACTGTTTTTAGTCTCTTGACTTTCCAATTAATTGTCATCAGTTGACTGAACTATGGATTTTCACTATTAGCTGTTTCTTATATATTGGTGGTCAGTGTCTTAACTGACACTTATCTTTTCAACTTGATACTGCTGACACTGAACTGTCCTTTGCTGATATCAGACTTGGTAGACCCAACAGTAGGGATGCCAATGACCAGTTGAAGTTCACTCTTTGGGGTCCTGCACTTTTGTGGGATTGCCTCTGATGAACAACACAGGCTTCTGATACTGGACAGTCTGGTTTGAGTTATTTCATGGAACCCTCAGACTCCAGATACTGACTGAAACTTATGGCGATTCGCTCACACTTTAGATAGATGTAGCGTAGTGGCGATTATTTGCCGTCCGTCCGTCTGTCTCAAACCTCTTTCGATGTGTGTCTCTCCAGTTTTACCGATACGCTTATATACGCATAGCGCGAGCGTATCGGAGGGTACTGACGTCACAGCTTAGAACTAGGCCTGAAAAATCTTTCCCGAACAGCGATTTCAGCCGATCTGTGCGTCGACTGAAATTTTGCTTTTCTCATTCTCGGCATATATAATATCCATATTGTTCCATCTTATCTACCGCCATTTTGAAACCGGTCAATCGATCGTTGACGGGTTTATAAATCTACATGAACACGTTTGCAATGACTTGAAACCAATTTTGCGACAACCACCCACAAAGGATGTACCCCAGTTACCATTGCGCTGACTATATAGCGACACCAGGAACGCGACATGCTTCGCAGTAGTGCTGCTCTGAGCAGTAATCATAGTTTGGACTTAGTAGAAGAATTAATCAAGATATCATATGTGATTACTTGAGAGATGATAATGATGACACAGCCCCGTAGTCACGTTGACATTAACTTTAGCCAGAAGGATGTTCTATATTTTATGAGGTTCTGTACACATGTGTATGACGTCTAGTTTCAGACAGAATTAACGACTTGAACTGTGCATCCAAGGCTAAGATCAGTCGAGCACATTAAATTCTGACTTGATTAGCGACACATGTCTTTCACTATCGCCCCGGGACAGTTAGTTATGCACGCTTCGCCATATTATTAAGTGTAACTCCGCCTATCTGACAGTTCTAATTCAGTAATGACATTGACGGCAGATACTACAGACATAACGAGTGCTGACAAATCTCGGCTTCCAGAGACAGCTACATTGTCGACCTGTATAATTTTTATATATATATATATATATATATATATATATATATATATATATATATATATATATATATAATAATAATAATAATAATAATAAATTCTTTAAGCGCCAAACACGGCGCATAAGGCAGAAACCAGTGCTCTCCAGGTTGTTCGTTGTGACGCCACTCCTCTTAGCTCTTGCACATTATTTAGGCCCAACGTTCTTCCTTCTCTTATTATTGTTCTTCTGAGTGTTTCTTTTGGTCTTCCTTTTTTCCGCTTACCCTCAGGAACCCAAGTGAGCGCCTGTAGTGGTATTCTGTTGTTTTGCATATATATTGCATGTATTGAATTATTATTGATCAGTTGTTGTATCATATGAGGTTATGTATTTAAGTAATGATGGATGATATACCTCAATTCAAGCATTAGTCATTGGAAACGGAATGACATTCTATCTATGGTTGTATTTTTTGCGACTTTCCATATTGGAACTCATTGTTTGTAAATGTATATGTACAGGAGCAGGTATAGGATAGTACGTTAATTAAAGACTAGATAGTTCTTGATAGAACGCAAATGTCTCCCTACCGGATACATTAGTGTGGCCAAGGGTTGTATGTCACCGTGGGGTTTGCCCAAGCATTATTCATACTTGTAAAGTATCAGTCTGTCTGCTCTGTAAGGAAGAGTGGTGTGTTGTTGAGATCAGGCATGCTCCAGTCTACCCAGCTGTAAATGGGTAACTCACCCTAGTCCTGAGTTAGGGAAGGCAAAGGCTCCAGGGGAAGCAGGCCCTAAACTTGGTCACTTCAGCCGACGCAGGATGGTGTATGTATGAAGTAGAAGTGTAGAGTGTGATTACCGCGAATGGTGTACTGTTCGTGTGCTGACCAATATAACCACTCACACTTGTGTCTACAAGGCACCAATGCAGACTGCTGGAATCTTAGTTTACTCAATTTATTCAGACGTACACACTGGGACATACGAGTACATCATGGTTCGTTGACATATCAATTTGTAGGTATACATAGCAGATCTGAAGTCATGACACATTCAGTAATAATGGGCAGTACATCAAAAGTTCAATGTCATGATACATTATGGCCACATCCCCCTATCTGACTAAACGCGTCAGTGAAGGGCGGATCGATAAATAACCAAAGTTACTTGACGTCCATAGTTTGTAGTATAAATTATGAAACCACGAAATGGGTTTCTAGCAAGATTGAGATCTCCCTGTCACTGTCCGATAATAAGATAAATAATCTGTTCTCTTGGCAGTGATCAAAACATATGATGACCGAAATCCAACATGGCTACCTCCCTGAGTTGTCGTTCACTCATTCATAGGAAGGAGAATATAAGCCAGAGTTAATTTATAATGGGTATATAAAGGATTTCATAAATGTTTCCATACACGACACTAGCATAGCGAAGCACAAAAGTCAAGCTAGGCCTAACCGACGAGAGATCATCAAAAATAGGAGCTGGGTTTACCTGGAGTCCGAATCATCTATATACTGACATAAGGAGAGTCTCTAACACAAACTATCGTAGAGACACCATCTCCTTCAGAAGAAAAAACCACTTCGTGAGACATTTTTTTTCTGACGAAAGGACCAGCTCTAGAAAAACGTACCCCGCCATTTGTAAGCAGTACATCGGAACTCATCACGACTTGTCAAGACAACTCATACTTCCGCTAGCAAGAATCTAGTCCCTCCTACCCATCCAAAATATACAATATAGGACTGATTCTACTTGTACTAATAATATGTAATACATATGAATTCAGGCCATAAACACAATAAGCAAATTAATATATTTTCTGGCCCTAAAAAATAAGTACAAACGCAAGCGCAATATCCTTGCGCTGGATCAATATCCAGAACGATTACTCCTATAATCAAAAGTGTGAATCAAACATGGATTATCTCGCTTTTACCATAAACAGCATTTTCATACACAAATGAATGCATGTCTATATTTTTCCCATATTAAATAGCCATATCGATTTTTGTAAAATGTGCGTCAAATATTAACCAAAGAGCATCTGCGACATCAGCAGTAGTTATGCTCTTTAGAGGAACAGCCTCCGGCCAACGTGTGCACATATCAACACACGTCAAAATAAATTGGTGTCCTCTAGCAGACTTTATCTTAAATGGACCAATGATGTCTATCGCCATTTTTTGAAATGGCCGAATGGGAATGTCTGCAGCCTGAATAGGTGCATCATGGCGTGGACCTCTGGATTTAATCTCTTGACATACTTTACAAGATCGACAATAGATTCGTATGTCCTTATTCACAGCAGGCCAAAAGAAAGATTGAAGAACTCTAGCTTTAGTACGGGAAAAACCCATATGTCCAGCACACTGCGAATCATGAGCGTGCTGTAAGATTTTAACTCTCATATTTTTAGGCACAAGGATTTGAGAATGAATGGACTTAGCGGAGTCTTCTACCATACGTACAAGTACGCCATTCTTCATCGTAATCCAAGATTTACGATTTGTATCCTTATTCGGATCAACTTTTGTTGCCAGAGTAAAGAATTTCTTTAGAGTAGGATCATCTTCCTGCTGTTTGATAAAGGAATCGTGGGAAATCTCCAAGGGATCATCTTGGATCTGCGCATCATTATCTTCAGAATGTGAAGATTGTGGCATATTAAGAGCTTGAGCCCTAGTGATTACTGCATTAGCCGATTGCATATTAACATTTTCCCAATTAGAAATTTGCTGTGGAGTTCATTCTTTCACTCCATGAATGCGACCGATGATAAGATCAGCGATCGGATTCGGCAAGAGACATGCTTGCACCTCTCCTGTAAAGAAAGGCGTAGCAATATTGATAATGGCAGTGGAGTACTTCTCCAATGTGCCACCAAATGTTACACATTTGACTATATTGCCTGTAGCTCGAGAAGGATTTACGAGTGATTGCCTCACTCCAATTGTAGTGCACCCCGAGTCGAAAAGAATTGATACCGGAGTACCATCTATTAGGCCCCTATTAAAGACAAGAGCACCCCTTCCATTATGCGCGATTGACGCATGAAGAGCGGGAAGTGGGTGACCGCAGCTTAAAGTAGACACTGTGGTTGGATCGAATAATGTTTTGCATTGCGAACACTCAGATGCTCTAGCAAAATCGAAAGCGGAATTTGCTACACTATTGGAGTCTTTTTTATCATTATTCTGATTATCGGTGTCGTGGAACTCCTGTTGTGCAGAGTTAGCCTGGTAATAAGATTTACCATGTCTTTTGTGTTGTGATCTACCTCGGTTATAATTGTCTCTATAATTATTATTGCCTCTGTTATAACCCCTATTTGGGTTTGAATCATAATATTCATGATCATAATCATCATGCTCATTATATTGAGTATCCCTGTAATATTGTTTCTTTTGTCTCCATGAAGCACTTGGGTAGTTCCTATAGCTACTCCCTTTCCGAGAATTTCTAACATTATGGGAACCCCTCGCGTGTCGAGGACTATCAGACCGATTCCAGTTCTTCAAAGAAGAACTCTGATTTGAGCGGTTATCTTGGTTTTGATACTTATCCCAATTAACCTTTTTATCAAATTTATTTTTAGCTCCTTGGAATTTGTGTGAGTAATTCTGATTATATTCTGTTGCCGAAGCAACTGGCATACTCTCTTTAATGTTAGAGTTACCAAGAATCATGTCAGGGTGTGCCGTGGCATACTGGTCACAATATTCTTCCATTTGCTTTATTGTACCAGGTTTACGCTCATGTAAGAACTCTAGGAATGATTTATTTACAGAAGACATGACCTTGTCTCTTAGCAATAAATCCGTAAGACCATCAAATGTTTTCTCTGTTTTGGATAATTCAATCCATCGTGAAAGTGTAATTCGTGCTTTTGAGATGAAATCTGAGAATTCTACACCTACCTCAGGTCTCATTGTTTTAAACAAAAGACGGTAACCTTCCTCAGACAGCTGATATCTCTTTATCAAAGCTGCCCTAACAGCATCATAATTGTCTTTGTCGGCCTCTTCAACAAAATATAACTTACTCAGAGACTCCCCTTTTAGATTTTCAGACAACTGATTCACATACTGTGATTTGTCAACATTATGAGATCGACAAGCCCGTTCAAATCTAGAAAGCCAAAATGTTATGTCATCACTGGTAGGGTTAAACGCTGGTACCTTGACCTTGTATACAAAGGGCTTACAATTACCACCAGATGCCTGATTAACATTACTCATACATGTCAATTTTAATTTCTCTAATTCAAACTCATGTTCTCTTATTGCTTTTCTCTCTTCAGCTTCTCTATCTAATTTTTTTTGTTCTGCAGCAGCAGCAGCTTCTAATTTTTTCTGTTCTGCAGCAGCAGCAACTTCTAGTTTTTTCTTTTCTGCAGCAGCAGCAACTTCTAGTTTTTTCTGTTCTGCAGCAGCTTCTAATTTCTTCTGTTCTGCAGCAACTTCTAATTTTTTCTGTTCTGCAGCAACTTCTAATTTTTTCTGTTCTGCAGCAACTTCTAATTTTTTCTGCTCTGCATCAGCTTCTAATTTCTTCTGTTCTGCCTCAAATCTCCTTTCCTCCACTTGCATCTGCAATTTCTTAAGTTCAGCAGCAGTATCAGCTTCTTTTTCTAATCTTTTTTCTTCAGCTAAGGCTTTCCTTTCTTCTGCAGCAGCTTTTTTTTCTTCTATTTGAAGTTTTCTCTCCTCAGCCGCAGCTTTTTTTTCTTCAACAGCAGCAGCAATTTTTTTCTCTTCTGCAGCTAATGCTTTGTCATATTGAGCAACAGCCCATTGTTCTAAGTCTTTTCCAGTCTTATCAAGAGATTTTCCTTGTGTAATGAAATAATCTAATGTAGACATATTGTCTTCTTAAATCAGAAACCTGAAAAAGTAAATAAATTACCCTCTTTCAAGTTAATGGGAGACAAGTCTATACCATAGACTTAGTCTTAGTCCAAACTTGTATGGTTTATAATAACCAATGATAACTTGAGTACCTGTGGACAACAATAATTGTATCTCAAATACTGTGGGGAAATGATCACAGAAACCGTGATGATAACTGCCATAAGATAACAAGACAAATAACGCCACAGTGTATAAACATAAGGGTGTAAAAAACTGAAATGAAAGAAAAGATGAGACCTACAATTATACAAACAAATCAAACAAAACTAAGGAACACAAAAAATGTTACAAATACAAATATGAAACAGTCGTCACAACTAACCAAATATTTGCAAACTATGTTGCATGCAAATTTCAATTAAGAAATTGCTCCCTATCGAACGCCAGAACAAGACCAATATTATTCGGTATTTCCTGTTCTAGTCACCACCCATCCAGGCCCGCAACATATAAACACCTACACATATAAACAAATAACATGTAAGCATAAATAGCATATAGCATACAATATCATTTATGTCATGAATGGAATGTGTTGCAGGTATAGTGTTGTAAAGCAGGCACAGTTTATTTTAATACTAATAACTTGCCACTTTATTCAGTAATAGATTTAATTTTAAACTATTACACTGTCAATTTTTCTCTGTTGAGCATCTGAAGAACCAACGATGAACTATGCACTTATGTTCAGCAACACTGTGATTCTTCTGTACGTTGAGAAATGTCAACAATATTGCTCCAGATATTTTCTACACTTGATACCACTGTCCTGTGTAATACTGTCTGTACAGCGAAAAACTGTCAACAAGCGCTGACCTAGATACAGCATCCTATCGGTAATACAGGTCAAGCTGACATCGACTGTAAAACTGTCCTACTGGTGTTGATGTGTTCAAACAAATGTTCTTTCAGCTGTAAACTGTGATTCTCAACACAAAACTGCGTAAGCTGGACCCAGGAATCTGGCTCGCCACTGTAAAAGTATCAGTCTGTCTGCTCTGTAAGGAAGAGTGGTGTGTTGTTGAGATCAGGCATGCTCCAGTCTACCCAGCTGTAAATGGGTAACTCACCCTAGTCCTGAGTTAGGGAAGGCAAAGGCTCCAGGGGAAGCAGGCCCTAAACTTGGTCACTTCAGCCGACGCAGGATGGTGTATGTATGAAGTAGAAGTGTAGAGTGTGATTACCGCGAATGGTGTACTGTTCGTGTGCTGACCAATATAACCACTCACACTTGTGTCTACAAGGCACCAATGCAGACTGCTGGAATCTTAGTTTACTCAATTTATTCAGACGTACACACTGGGACATACGAGTACATCATGGTTCGTTGACATATCAATTTGTAGGTATACATAGCAGATCTGAAGTCATGACACATTCAGTAATAATGGGCAGTACATCAAAAGTTCAATGTCATGATACATTATAGCCACATCCCCCTATCTGACTAAACGCGTCAGTGAAGGGCGGATCGATAAATAACCAAAGTTACTTGACGTCCATAGTTTGTAGTATAAATTATGAAACCACGAAAGGGGGTTTCTAGCAAGATTGAGATCTCCCTGTCACTGTCCGATAATAAGATAAATAATCTGTTCTCTTGGCAGTGATCAAAACATATGATGACCGAAATCCAACATGGCTACCTCCCTGAGTTGTCGTTCACTCATTCATAGGAAGGAGAATATAAGCCAGAGTTAATTTATAATGGGTATATAAAGGATTTCATAAATGTTTCCATACAGCTCTACGGTGATCAGGTTAATTCATGTAGCCATAACCGCTGCAGGAAAATCTGTCATCTTCGTCGATACAAAACACGACACTAGCATAGCGAAGCACAAAAGTCAAGCTAGGCCTAACCGACGAGAGATCATCAAAAATAGGAGCTGGGTTTACCTGGAGTCCGAATCATCTATATACTGACATAAGGAGAGTCTCTAACACAAACTATCGTAGAGACACCATCTCCTTCAGAAGAAAAACCACTTCGTGAGACATTTTTTTCTGACGAAAGGACCAGCTCTAGAAAAACGTACCCCGCCATTTGTAAGCAGTACATCGGAACTCATCACGACTTGTCAAGACAACTCATACTTCCGCTAGCAAGAATCTAGTCCCTCCTACCCATCCAAAATATACAATATAGGACTGATTCTACTTGTACTAATAATATGTAATACATATGAATTCAGGCCATAAACACAATAAGCAAATTAATATATTTTCTGGCCCTAAAAAATAAGTACAAACGCAAGCGCAATATCCTTGCGCTGGATCAATATCCAGAACGATTACTCCTATAATCAAAAGTGTGAATCAAACATGGATTATCTCGCTTTTACCATAAACAGCATTTTCATACACAAATGAATGCATGTCTATATTTTTCCCATATTAAATAGCCATATCGATTTTTGTAAAATGTGCGTCAAATATGCACGCAACAATACTATTGTTAAGGTGAGATAAACAGTTAGGACAGCTCACAAGAGAAAATAATGAAGGAACATAATAATATTGCTAACTGACAACGATTCAGAAAACTGGTTAATTTTAACTAATAGTGAGTGATTATCTTGAGTTGTAAATAGAAAGTTCGAGAACAAGAAAAAGAAAGCTTGACCAATAAATTCAAGTAAAAAGATTTAGGTCAGCGAATCAGAAGAATGGCAAGAAAACACACCACGAGAAATGACCAGAGGTCATTACAGGCAGTCCTGAGTTGTGCTTCAGGAAGAAGGTGTGATCGCTGTGCGGACAAGATGAACCTTCTGTGGTTTTACAGATAGGGTTTATGTGAGTATGTTTAGATGTCCAGCCATCACTAGCCAGTGTTATTCTATCGGGAGATAGTTTGATTTGATTCAGCGGTTCACAGTTAAGGTGTATTTCTGAAAGGAGATCAGCTTTTATGCTGTGTTTTTTGTAAGTATTGTGCTATGATTATATTTTGCACAGAGTAGAATTTTGTTTATAGGGGAATCTTGCAGAAGCACGTTTTGTCAGTTCATTACGAGAACTTTACGACTATGTACCAAGAAAAACTGATGGTTATAACGACTATGTGTAAAGTAACCAAAAGGCTGTAAACATTTGAAGGAAAC
Organism: Oreohelix idahoensis; assembly: GCA_024509875.1. NCBI lineage: Eukaryota > Metazoa > Mollusca > Gastropoda > Stylommatophora > Oreohelicidae > Oreohelix > Oreohelix idahoensis. The sequence continues at coordinate 89,618 of JAMPIV010003755.1, forward strand.
TAGAGATATTATAAGGAGCCATATTGAACAACATGATCTGTTTTGTCGAAAACCTGCTTGTTCATCTCTCAATTTCTTGTCTATGGACTCCTTTAATCTCTCAAGGATAATCCTGTTCAATACCTTTCCTGGCACTGATAGTAACATTATTCCTCTATAATTTGTGCACTCTTGTAGATTTCCCTTCTTAGGCAACTTAACCAGATATCCTTCCTTCCATTCTGCTGGTATCTCTTCTTTTTCCCAGACTTTACCAAGTAATTTATATAACATCTCTGTAGCCGTGTCGATATCTGCTTTGATGGCCTCTGCTGGAATGCTATCAGGTCCAGACGCTTTTCCATCTCTTAGAAGCTTTATGGCTTTCTTTATTTCTTCCTTCGTTGGTCTTTCACCGTTAATTTGTAGCTCTTCTTCTGCTGGCTGGATGTCCGGCGGGTTTTGTGGAGCTGGTCTATTGAGAAGGTCCCCAAAACATTCTGTCCACCTCTTCATTTGCTCTTGTATATTGCTGAGCAGTTTCCCATTCTTATCTTTTATGAGGCAACTTGTTTGCTTGTATTTCCCTGTTAGCTTCTTTGTGCTGCTATACAGTTCTCTCATATTTCCTTTGGCTGCAGCATCTTCTGCCTCTCTTGCCAACTCCTCAATATACTTCCTCTTGTCTCTTTTGATACTTCTTTTTACTTCTTTGTTTGCTTCTGTGTACACTTCTTGAGCCTTGGCTTTGGAACTTCTGGTTTTGCTTGTGTTTAACTCTGCTTTCTTGTTTTTTCTATCTTTTATCTTATTGATGGTTTCTGTTGTTATCCATGCTTTTTGTTGTCATGTACAGACCAGATAGCCACTTTGAGAATAATAGTTGAACAAAGTCTGGAATGGAATTCACCACTATACATCGGATTTGTGGACTACGAAAAAGCATTTGACAGTGTGGACAGAGAATCACTTTGGAAATTGATGAGGCATTATGGAGTTCCCATGAAAATCATTAATTTAATAAAGAAAACCTATGAAGACATGACGTGCAGAGTTCTTCATGAAGGACAGCTTACAGAACCATTTGGGATAAGAACAGGAGTGCGACAGGGATGCCTCTTGTCTCCATTTCTTTTCTTGCTGGCAATAGATTGGGTTATGAGATCATCGACAACACACAACAGAAATGGAATCCAGTGGACTCTGACTAAGCAGTTGGATGATCTGGATTTTGCTGATGATTTGGCTCTCCTGTCCCATAACCGTAATCAGATGCAGGACAAATTGAAAACACTCGATGAGAGGTCACAGCAATTGGGTCTGGAAATACACAGGGAAAAGACAAAATAATGAGAATAAATGCAGGTAATGAAAACAGAGTTGAACTTGAAGAAACGCCAATACAAGATGTAGAATCATACACATATCTTGGCAGTAATATAGACAAAGTTGGAGGGACAGACAGCGATATCAAAATAAGAATACAAAAAGCAAGAGGAGCTTTCATTGCATTGGGAAATATATGGAGATCAAGAGAAATAGGATCCAACACGAAAATAAGAATCTTCAACTCAAATGTGAAGTCAGTCCTATTGTATGGCTCGGAGACATGGAGAACAACAAAGACAACACCCAAAAAGCTACAGACTTTCATAAATGGGTGCTTGCGTAGAATAGAGGGATTAAAATGGTATGACAAGGTTACCAATGTGGAACTGATGACAAGAACTGGACAAGTGCCAGTGGAACAAGAGATGAGAAGAAGACGATGGCGATGGATAGGACACACACTGAGGAAACCTGTTGATAGCATTACAAGGCAGTCCTTGTTCTGGAACCCCCAGGGCAAGAGAGGCAGAGGAAGACCAAGAAGTACATGGAGAAGAGAGTTGGAAACAGAGGTGAAAATGATGAGGAGAACATGGAAAGAACTTGAGATGATGGCACGTGACAGGAGGACTTGGCATGTGTTTGTTGAAGGCCTATGCTCCTTTGGGAGGGGAGGGTTATGAATGAATATTGAACAAGGTTTGAAGTATCCAGAATTGCATATGATTTTCAAGAAAAAGTGAATGTCGACTTTTATAGAAGAACTTCAAATATGCTCTCTCACTTGTAAGTATCAGAAGGGTGTACATACAATTGTTTATGCATGAGATGAAGTGTGTTGCTAGGAGCAGTTATAGAGACCTGTTTGACCAGTTCGTCGAGGAAGATATTTAAGTAACAAATCAAGTATGGAATGTTAATAAAGAGCATTGGTATATGAGGAAATAGGAGCAGGTTTTGGGAAGACTAAGGAAGTCTACAGGAGAAAAGAATAAGTTAAAGAGGAATACGGAAGTTACAGGACATAGAGTTCATGTATGATTTAATCTGAAGTACAAAGACCCAGTAAAGGCCTCTATGCGAACTCTATCATTTGAATAACTCATTATATGTGTTGTTTTATTAAGTTATTAAAAGTTTTGAAGGATCAGAACGAATTTGATTCCATCTTTATGATTTGCTGATTGTATGCCATGTACATTTAAACTACCACTATACGAAGTCACTATTAACATCAAAGAAGGAACTGAACGAACCTGAAGTATACAAGAAAAGGATTAGAGTATCATCCAGGAATTTACACCTCTGTCGGAGATGGCCAGTAATGATATCAACTAAATAACTTGGAAGATAAAAAGGAGAGATTTTAAACTTGAATAACGTCACTAGGCCTGCTATCTGCCACCTAGTGAGATAACACACAGTGACCAGTAACAGCAGCGCGGTTACATAACCATACATGTGACTAAACATAAGTCTCCTGCTGAGAACCGTTGTAACTGATCATAGATGATTCAAGACTATGCAATACTCTGTTGTAATTTCTTATCAAAAAAGTCACTTCTTGAATTCTCGTGGTATGTGGTCACTTATGTGGTTACTCCTTTAATTCCTTTGCTATGTGGTTATACTAGCCTCACCGCTAGAGAGTTAAGGAGTCTTAATTTCTCAAGATGTTAAAATCTATGTTTACCGATCAGTTTTAGACAGTTCTGCTATCCCGGCATTGTTGATTCGGTAGTTCTCGATTCACTGAATTCAACAAAATCAACTATGTATACCTTGATGTAACGAATAAACTACTCTCACATAAATCTAACACAATTTTCTTCTCTGAAAATATGTCTCTTCTCAAATACAACATTTCTCTTGTATAACTTCTTTAGACAACTATGAGCAGTATATCTGTAGGAACCACAGAAGTTCAGAAAAGTATTTGCTGGACACAAACTCAGTATGTCTTTACGCTGCGCTCTCTCGTTGTGAACTTCTTAACTTCTTATTTGTCAACTCCTATCTTAAAACCCTTTACTTCGACTTTCTTGCAAAACTCATGAATCTTGATTTCACACACTACATCACGTGTTTGGTTACCGCTCAATGTTTGGTAAAACTAAGGGGAGCCTAATCATATCACTTAGCTCGTCACCCATTATTATTTGTCCTTTTCCAACAAGGGACGCAACACATCTCCCTCCTAATTGTGCTTTTCTGATTACTTCCCTTTTACGATGTACGCTGCCATACTAGCGTACTGTGAGCTGTAGAAATAGTAATTTTGTATGCAAGAGTTCCCTCAGACCTGAAAATTATTTCAGTGGTTTCTTCAGGATAAAACGGTTGACATTCTGCCGCAGATGGACAATATTGAACCTTCTTTCTTGCTTTGAACAGGTTGTCTATGTCTGGCTGCTATATATAATGTGTAAGTATTTACGATGTTAGCATTTTGTGTCAAATTGTTATGACCAACGATATTTAATCCAATTTACAAAATTGATGGTTACTATGTTCATATTATTTTCTTCACCGTCAGGACTGTACTTGTTGATGGACAGGACCCCGAATGATACCTATTGTGGACACCTTCAGTGTTTTATTGACACCAACCAAACTGACCGTCATATTTTGTCTATTTTTGGACTAACCGTTTTTGACGTCACACTGGTAAACGCTCCTGTCAAAGTGGCATCAGTGTCAGTGTATGCCCCAGAACCGCACGTAGAACAAACAAAAACCCATGTTGTAAACGCCACTGGCAGCGTGTCCAGATATCACGCAGATCTAGCTTTAAGTTTCACGGCTAAAACAGATTGCCTGAATGGATCATTTCTGTGTGAGTTTGACTTTGTGAACGAAACTGGCCAGCCAGACGCCATAACGGAGGTTGTGAGTCGTGGGAGCAGCGGAAACTGCCGTAAGAACATATTAGTTGTGTATCTATCAAACGTGTATAGCAGCAAGTATATCAATAGACAAAATGTAACTTTAACACATTCGTTAACAAACATATATAGCAGCAAATATATCAATAGACAAAATGTAACTTTAACACATTCGTTATCAAACATATATAGCAGCAAATATATCAATAGACAAAATGTAACTTTAACACATTCGTTAACAAACATGTACAGCAGCAAATATATCAATAGACAAAATGTAACTTTAACACATTCGTTAACAAACATGTACAGCAGCAAATATATCAATAGACAAAATGTAACTTTAACACATTCGTTAACAAACATGTATAGCAGCAAATATATTAATAGACAAAATGTAACTTTAACACATTCGTTAACAAACCAAAAACAAAAACATAACAAAGAAAGAACGTTAGTAAATCGTAAAGGGATATAATCAGTGACAGATTTTGTTAATATAAAGAAATACTATTAATAAGGCAGTGACAGTTGCATAAGAAGGGAACAAGGTCCTTCATTTAAACTATAACTGTTTTACTTTGTGTGTAACACTAGACAAGGGTGATAAGTAGCCATTCCTTGTACTTTATGTACCCTTACACATTATACATTAGCCAGTCATTGAACTTTATGTAACCTTACACCAGAATGATACATTAGCCATTTATTGTACTTTATGCTACTTTACACTAGGGTGATACATTAGTCAATCATTGTACTTAATGTAACCTTACACCAGGGTGATACATAAAATAAATCATTGTACTTTATGTAAACTTACACTAGGGGAACACATTAAGCAATCATGGTACTTTATGTAACCTTACATCAGGGTGGTACATTAGCCAATCACGGTATTTTATGTAACATTATAGTAGTTTGATACATTAGCCAATCATTGTACTTTTTGTAACCTTACACTAGGGTGATACTTTAGATAAACATTGTACTTTATGTAACCATACACTAGGGGGATACATTAGTTAAACATTGTACTTTATGTAATTTTAAATTGTGGTAATACATTGGCCTATCATTCTACTTTACGTAACCTTACACTAAGGGGAAACATTAATCAATCATCGTACATAATGTAACATTACAACAGGGTGGTGCATTAGCCAGTCAGGGTACGTTATGTAACATTACAATAGTTTGATACATTAGCCAATCATTGTCGTTTATGTAACCTTACACTAGTGTGTTACTGTTGAGTTCGTTTTATGGTTGAGTACAGTTTATACTGGTGAAGAGGTAGCTTCAAACGCGAATGGTTAAAATGAACGAATGTCAACAATATTCTTCCAACGAACTTCAACAAGTAGTGAACTGGGCAAGTACTGGCAGTACATAAGTCGGTGATAACTGTACATCGATTTTATTCAACATGACACAGACGGAGTGGACAAGACTAACATCGTCACAGGCGCAAAGATCATACATCAGCATAATGGTAATTACTTTTAAAGTTCCTGAAGATTCTCTACCATATTGTCCTCTGACTCAAGTGACTAAGGATCACAAACTGTTACCGTATAATATTCTTCTCATTCACGTCCGTTGACCTTCTCTCAAGGACGTCTATCATGGTAACGTATTCATACTCCAGGATAAAATCTTCCATATCATACTTCACAATCCCATACGTTCTCCAAAACATAACGTTAGATAGCATATAGTTTCAAACAAAGTCATACACGATAATACGAACAGGTTAGAGATTCCAGTTGGCTAACCTCTCCCATTCTATGCCACGCTTCTGGCATTGTTGTAACAGCATATTAAAACATGTGCATAAGGTAATCAATAACTTCTTCCACTCGTAGGAATCCTTCTTCTACGATACAAATCCTAAAGGCAAACGACTCTGTAGATCCATTCTATGAATAACATCTTCCCGCTAGACTAGTATTAGAGCGGCCTTATAATACAGCTTTAAATAAGAAGTGGGGCGATAACTTACGTGACATTGCTGCTATTGGTTTCGACCTGAAGACCAATACAGATCACTAGAATAAATGGCTTTCCATAAACATGCCATTGAATACAAATATAATATAACAATCATGGACATAAACAAGTTCCATGTTGCCCTTCAAATCATGACGTCAGAAACTACTCAACTAGGTTACCCGTGCGTCCCAAAGCAACACTCAATGCTTCGTGCACGTCAGTGCGCAAATCATTCGACCGCACAAATAATATAACTATATCAAGACTGGTGCGTACATTTGGCAGGACCGAAGACTACCCCCTTAGGTAATAAATGTACGTAACAGCTACCTTATCACCTCCCCTTAAAAAAAAATTAATTCTATTAATTTTTTTCGAACTAAGTACCCGAGAGAGGTGAGTCAGAACTACAACAAGATATGAAATGCATAAAGTTATATCATATTAAGAAAAGAATATTAAATTGAAATCAATATAACTAAATGACAGTATGCATTAAAGCACACATCCACACTCGACCTACTTTGGAACGATGTGGTAATATTCGAAGTAAAACAAGTTGAAAAATGAAAATGAAGAAACCATAAAAAAAAATGATAATAAAATTCAACTAAGTTTTCAAAAAAAATTTGAAACATATGATTTCAAAAATGAAAATGAACAGCAACACTGATGATGATCAATGACAAGAGAATCAATAAAACAGAGAAATTTTAAAATACAACATGCAAAATGAAACAAAGCATAATTAAACACTTTAAGAAGCAACACACTTACTGTTTTTCTAACACTAGTATGGTTGACTAGTGATCTAAAAGTGAGATATCATGTAGTGGGATACGTGTATTCACGTATTGCGAGAAACTAATGAAGTTAGTAGAAGTGTGAGTTATAATCAATCAAATAGAGTAAGTTAAATTAATCTAATTTATATATTCCTTAATTACTAACAAATAACTAGTTAACAATATATTCTAAATAATTCCAGTATCACTCATTGTCAATGTTCAGTTGTAACTAGTTAGTAATAGACGCGACGATGTACTGAATGTTCCATATCAAAGATAAAATATATTCTCGCACACGCCATGTAGTGTAATATGTTCCATAGGAATAACAAATGTATATTTGTAGCTCTTAACAATGTTGCCATATTAATAAAAAGTTACTGTAGTACCAATGTTCGCGTACTAAGAAAACGTTAATATAGTATCAATAACAATGTACAAAGTTATTCATGTTTCGGTGAGGATGTTTCACCATCTGGAAGTGGTTTAGTTTCGACACGTTCACTTGGGCATCTTGAAAGACAGTCTGCGAACACATTTTGCACTCCAGGAATAGCTCGTAACTCAAAATGAAACGGTTGAAGCGCTATAGCGTAACGCGCTGACTTTGATGACTTAACGTTCCTGTGTTCAGTGCGGTAAGAGCTTTTCTGGTCAGACTCCACCACAAAGTGTGATCCGAGGAGATAAACGATCCAGTTTAGTGATTGCCCAGACAAGAGCAAGGAGCTCTTTATCCAGAACGGAATATTTCATCTCGCTCGTTGTGAGCTTTCTGGATACGTACATAACCGGAAATAAGGTGCCTCCGTATTCCTGCATCAAAACTGCCGCAATAGCGTAGGAAGAAGCATCACTGCGAAGAACAAAGGTGAGATCTTTGTTAGGCAACCTTAAAAAAAGGCTTATTTGAAAAAAAATTGTTTTATATAGTCTAAAGCCGTTTGGTGATCCTGCGACCACTTTATTACATTAGATGTGCCTTTTTTTAGTAACGAAGAAAGAGGTGCAGTTATAGTAGACAAATGAGGGATGAATTTAGAATAGAACTGTATTAGTCCTAAGAGCGACCTCACTTGTTTTTTTTGTCTTAGGTGCTGAGATGTTTAAAATTTTAGAGACGTTACTGTCTTCTGTATACATTAAACCGCGACCTATACGGTGACCAAGAAAGGAGATGTCATGAAAACCGACAAAAGCCTTTGAAGGTTTCGCTGTTAAGTTATAATCCCGTAAGGTAGAAAGTAAAGATTTTAAACCCTGAATATGTTCATCCCAAGAGTCACTGAAAAGACAGATGTCATCTATATAAGTAATGACATCGGGACGATGAGACAATATGCGGCGCATCATGCGTACAAAGGTAGCTGGCGCATTCATTAACCCGAATGGCATAAAATTCCATTGAAAAAGACCCCGTGGTGTCGAGAAAGCGGTGAATGGCTTTGCTTTAGGAGTGAGTGGCACTTGCCAATATCCCTTTGAAAGGTCAAATTTCGAAAAGAATGTAGCATGAGATAATCTCTCCAATAAGTCATCTAAAAGAGGTAATGGTTCCGCATCGAATTTTGTAACTTTGTTTAATTTCCTGTAATCTACGCAAAGACGTATATTGTTGTCTTTCTTCCTAATGATTACCATGGAAGAAGAATATGGTGATGAAGATGGTTCAATTATATTTAATTGGAGCATCTCATCCAATTCCTTATCAACCTTATCACGAAAGTGTAAAGGAATAGGATATGGGTGAACTCGAATAGGCGTATCGTCAGTCAGAATAATGTCATGTTGGATGACTGACGTATGACCTGGGATGTCAGTGAGGACATCCTCATACGAGTGTAGAATATTAGAGACTTGCTGACGTTGATCAGCCGAAAGAGTAGATGAGATCGTAACATCATTCCATTTCTCAGTGGAATGGAGTGGTACAACTGGTATTGGTAGTTGTACATCATCGAAAGAAGATTCCTCTTCTTCTATGTCTGACACACTAGAATAATGTTCAATAGGTGGTGTAGGATCGTCAGTTGCCTGAAAAACTGACTGTAGATAATCAGGACGTGAGTAATACTCATTCAACATGTTAATGTGGAAGGTTTTATGTTTACCATTAACATCAACGATGTAGTCGACATCGGATATTCTTGAGATGATCCTGAAAGGACCTCTCCAGGTAATTAAAAGACGATTGTTATGCGCAGTTAGTAAGACAAAAGCTTCATCACCAGGTATGAGCTGGCGAAGACGTCTATACTTGTTTGCAAATAGACGAGCTTTTTCTTTGGCTTGTTCAGATGATGCAGTAGCTAGTCTACAAGCATCTATGATTCTCTTTCTCACAGAGATCACATACTCATAAGAGGATTGAGTTTCCTCTTCAATATTCTCGTCAACCAATAAGTCGTGGATTAACGACATAGGACCGCGTGGTTGCATGCCAAAAAACAAGCTGAAAATGGGAAAAACCACCGTTGCTTGATTTTTGTATCTCGCGATACGCAAAGAGACAAGCGGGTAGGACCCGATCCCAGTCTTGGGGATGGTCTTGAGTCATCTTACCCAACAACTGCTTGAGTGTCCTATTGAGACGCTCAATTAACCCATTTGACATCGGATGATAAATAGAACTAAGAGATCTGTCTATACCTAATGTCTTCATAACTTGAGACATGGATTCAGAAATGAAATGAACCCCATGATCCGACAAGATTTTCCGTGGAAAACCAATGCGTGAGAAGATTAACATCAATGCCTCTGCTACACTGGCAGATGAAGTGTTCTTGAGAGGGATGGCCTCAGGCCAACGAGTGCACATATCAATGCACGTAAGGATATGCGTATGCCCTCTAGCAGATGGAAGTATCGGACCAATAATGTCAATGGCCATTTTATAAAATGGTCTAATCGGGATGTCCGCAGCTTGAATAGGAGCCGCATGAAATGGACCCCGTACCTTAACTTCCTGACATATCAAACAGGACCGACAATAGAGAGTGATGTCCCTATGGACGCCTGGCCAGTAGAATGCCGAAAGCACTCTGGATTTGGTACGCGAAAAACCCATATGGCCCGCACATTGCGAGTCATGCGCATGTCGTAATATACGAGATCTCATAGAGGATGGGACTAAGATCTGATAACATAAGTATGAATCCTTTTCCCGTATTACTCTAACCAAAATCCCATTTTTAAGTATAAAGTCATGTCTAGATTTTGCAAGTTTGTTGCTTGTATTCTTTTTGTTAACATACTGAAAAATTTTTTTTAATGAATCATCATTCTTTTGCAATGTAGCAAACAACTCCCGTGAAATAGGAGCATCATCATCACAAGTGGTATGAACTGTAGGTTCAATAGGTGTATCATGCGACATATTAGTAGCTTGCGCTCTAGTCACTACTGCATTTGCAGTTTGAATATGTCGCTCTTCCCATTCAGCAATTTGTTGAGGTGAACACTCTTTAATACCATGTATGCGACCAAGTATTAAATCACAAATTGGATTTTGGAAGAAGACAAGCCTGGATCTGTCCTGAAAAAAATGGTGTAGAAGTGTTATAATGGCTGTGGGGAAAGTTTCCAACAGTTCCGCCAAACGTCACACATTTCACAACCCTGCCCGTCGCACAACTAGGGGTCGATCAGCGCGAAGTCCGGACGCCCACAGTGGTACAACCTGAGTCGAATAAAAGAGAGCATGAAATGTTGTTAACAAATGCTCTGTTAAACTTAAGAGAGCCCTGTCCCTGGTGTACTGACGCAGCAGTGGCCGTACAGAGCTGCAGGTAGACTAGGCAAGGTATGTCACTCCGCAAACGCAGCGTCGTGATCGCCTTAGGCTGGAAAAAGAGTCGAGCATTCTGGACAGTCTTTCACCTGGGTACAATCAAGAGAACAAGACATAGCATTGTGAGTTTCAGTTACTTTACCCTGTTCAATGTTTAGCCAGTGTGTATCACTTAAAGCGACATTAGAATGTCTACCCGTATTTATTTGACGATCCCTATCTCTGGACACGCGATCGATTTTGATTATTGTCATTAAAAATTGCCAAAATTGTCGTTTCTGCTATAGTTAAAATTTGGACGAGTCGTAATAGTTTGGTATAATTAAAGTTATGCTGTTTTTGTAAATTTTTATTCCAAGGAAACCTTGTCTGTGTTTTGCGCGACCCCTGAGATTTTGATTCTCCAGTTTTTGTCTATTATATAATGTCCTTGATTATTTTTAAAAATTATTGTTACCAAAATCTTGTGATCTGGTGAGTTTTTGGGTTCAATGAAAACATTAAATTGGAGCAGATTGTTGATAATTGCTCCCTTTGTAGAAAGTTATCTATTGTTTAAAATTGTAATAATTGTCCTTATTGACATACCTATCAGCACACTACAAAGAATCGATTGCGGTGAAAAATTGTTTTGTTGTGCTGCAAAAGCAAACAGGCAATTTCATTCTTAATCTGTGCAAATTAGACTTAGGACTCCATTGGTTTGGGTGATCAGCAGTGGCAAACATTTTTTGCATGATTCATTCTAAATTTTTTCATTGATAAAGGTTATCCTTTTCGTGTAAAAATTGCGAGAAATGTAGATTTTTACTTGGACGAAAGTACTTATCGCGCATCAGTAAATCGAAGAGCACGCCCTTCATATGACTTTTTCAGTGTTTTTGGATAATTCAAATCCATCTTTTCTAATGTTAGTCGTATCTGTTGACAGAAAAATATCACTAAAATGTTTCTGCCAGATTGAGGTTAGTAATGTATGGAAATCCTTAAAACGATATTCGTCTTCTGTCATTTGGAATTTTTGCAGAAGTGGTCCGCTCTAAGAGCATTATATTATAGTCATTTTTTCTCACCAATGCTGGTGTGTAATGTTAAAAATGCTGCTAAATGCATCCCCTGTAAGTAACTCTGGATAAATATGGTACAGTATAGCGCTTTATCTTACGTTATAAGACCTAACATGTGGCCTCAAAACTAGCTAGGAAGAATATTACGTCATCAGACGGCGGGATTAAATTTTGGGTAATTTAAGGTGAATTTCCTTAAATAATGATCCATGTCTGGATGAAGTTTGGCTTTCAAAAGTTCTATGGAGAATTAGATTCCTGAGTTAAACCTAATTCGTCTCATATTCTGATTCTGCTAATTTTAGTTCATGCTGAGTCGTTTTTTTTCATTCTCTTTTCCATCTCAAGCTGATAGTCGTTTATACATTTTTTGTTCGAGTATTAATCTCCTCTCTTCCTTTTCTTTTGTGTTTTTTTCCATCTCAATCTTAAGTCTTTTCTTCAGCCTCCCTTTGCTTCTGTTCTGCGCTCTCGCTGAAATCGTTTATCTTCTAATTCAGCGGCCCAATCTCCATTTTTTTTCTCATTTTCCGTCAGATTATTCCGTTTTGATCTGCCTCAAATTGAAGTTTTTTCTAGTCTTTAAAAGCTTTCTAACTTTCTCCATGTTTCGGCTTTCTATTCTCTGTGCTTGCTATATTCTATGCAAGTGCAAATGATTTGCTTCATCAGGGATCCCATCTGAAGATGCTTTTGCTTGCTTAATGGAAATAGTCGTAAGGTAGACCATTATTCTCAATATTATCTATGTATAATAATACTATTTAAAAGTGTTATCTCAAAAACTTGTGGTCTTCGTTACTGTTCTAGATACGGTAAAATCAATTTGATATAATAGGCAATAATATTTATAATTAATAATGTAACTTATAACAGTGAATATGATGTGAAAGCAATAACGTGGACAGACTGAATAGCCACAATACTGACGCGACACGTATAATTAGGGACAAAATGAAAAAACGTTCGCAGGAAATCAGAGTATGACAAATAATATATGGAACTATAAATGGAATGTCGTAAAGATCGAGATACTCGCGTATGTAATATGACATTGCGAGTTCAAATCGTTCGCATACTGCTGTTTGGACAAATCGTTTTGATACGACAACTCACAGTGTCATAAAACATAGGTTTTGTAAAAAACTGAACGAAGCGAAACATAGAGGTGAGACGGACAATAATTCACATACAAATATATGCGCATCCTGAAACTAAGGTACAAGTAAAAACTAGCTACCAAAAACAACGATTAAAACTTGACACTAAGCTAAAACAGGGTCATGGTGTGTCACCAGATTTACCAGACACAGTGGACCAAAACGATCCTTTTAGTAATTATGCTCACGCATAGGAACATTCCACAGACGCGGGAATTCTGCTTCAGAAATGAAATGTCGTCTACAGATAATACACTTAAGACGGACCTGTGGTGAAAAACTGGTATTTTTCCGTCCCTAAGTCGGCCATTCACAACTCTCCGCACGAAATGAATACAAACACATAAAATTGTATGGTAACATAGTAAAATACTCTAGATATGGTACTGATATCACGAGATGGCAATGCTAACATAAAGTTTAATTAAAAGCGTATAGAGGAGAACTATTCGTTCTATTATTTCGGTCTCTCGTGCGGTGAGGGTAGTTTAAAAAATTCCAATGTGCCTCGTTCCGTGTATTACTGTGTCGCGGGATAAAATACTGTGTCGTTCTGCAAGTATTTATAGAGATCCTTCAGCTTCGCACGTAATAGTGACTAAGAGATATATGATCTCACAGAGGAATTGTCGCTTGACTGAATGTTCAGATCTTCACATATGATTACCTAAGATGTTGTACGCTCCTTGTCAAGTTCAGAATTTCTTCCATTGCTGATAACTTGTATAGGGGTTACGTTTCCTGTGAAATTCCTAGATGTTCGATTTATGGAAAAAACACACGAAGGGTGCGCTAGTCGCAGCCAACTCACGCGACGCCAATTACTGTTGGTAGTTGTTCGTTTTATATGGTTGAGTACCAGTGTTCTTTATATCGAGTATGGTGAAGAAAGGTAGCTTCTTCAGAAATGCGATACGCTCGTGTGGGTTTTTAAAATGTTCTTAGAATCAGAGTAGTGACGAAATGATCTTCAACAATGAGATTCATTTCCAACGTGAAATCGTTAAAGCAAGTATGAGACAACATGGGCACCAAGTACTTGGCCATGTACATAAGTCGGTGATAACTGTAGCATCGATTTTATTCATAACATCGAACACAGCACGCGGAGTGGGACTAAGACTAACATCGTCACAGGGCGCAAAGATCAATACATCAGCCATAAATGGTAATTACTTTTAAAGTTCCTGATTAAGTTTTCTCTACCATATTGTCCTCTGGACTCAAGTGACTAGGATCACAAACTGTTACCGTATAATATTCTTCTCATTCAGGGGAGTCCGTTGTCCTTCTCTCAAGGACGTCAATTATACTATCATAGGTAACGTATTTCTTACTCCAGGAGATAAAATCTTCCATAATCGAATGCTTCACAATCCCATTTCGTTCTCCAACTCCCAGAAAAATTAAATAACGTTAGATAGCAGTATAGTTTCAAACAAAGTAAAAGTAATACACGATAATACGAACAGGTTAGTGAATTCTCCAAAGGTTGACTAGTAAGATCCTCTCCCAATGGACAAGCTTCATGCCACGCTATTGGCATGTAATTGTAACAGCATATTAAAACATGTGCATAAGGTAATCAATAAACTTTCTTCCACTCGTAGGAATCCTTCCTTTCTACGATACAAATCCTGTAAAGGCAAACGACTCTGTAGATCATTCTAGGAATAACATCTTCCCGCTAGACTAGTATTAGAGTCTGCCGGCCTTATAATACAGTCTTTAATATAGAAGTGGGGCGATAACTTAGTTGACATTGCTGCTATTGGTATTCGACCTGAAGACCAATACAGAATCACTAGAATAAATGGCCTTTCCATAAACATGCCATTGTTAATACAAATAATAATTATAACAATCATGGACATAAACAAGTTCCATGTTGCCCTTCAAAGTCATGACGTCTGCAGAAACATACTACTCAACTAGGTGTACCCGTTGCGTCCCAAATGCAACACTCAATGCTTCGTGCACGTCAGTGCGCGAATCATTCGACCGCACAAATAAAATATAACTATATCTAAGACTAGGTGCGCTACATTTGGCAGGACCGAAGACTAACTACCCCTTAGGGTAAATAATTTTTTTTTTTCATAAATGTACGTAACAGCTACATTAGTCATTCATTTTTAATTTACGTTAACCTTAAAAGTAAGGTGATATTAGCCAATCATGGTACTTATGTAACGGTTACACTGACATTAATGTTGATACAATAGATTAATCATTGTGCCAGTTTATATAACCTTAAACTAGGGTGATACATTAATCAAACATGTTACGTTATGTAAACCTTACATTAGGGTGATACATTAGCCATTCAGTGTAATTTATATTAAACCTTACATAGGGAGATACATTAGTCAATTCATTGTAATTTATATAACCTTACAATTAGGGTGATACATTATGCCATCATTGTAATTTATGTAACCTTACACTAAGGTGATACATTAGCCATTTATTAGTACTTTTACGTAACCTTAGCACTAAAGTGATTACATTATTCATTCATTGTAATTTACATAAACTGTATACACTAGGGTTGAATCATTAGCCATTCATAGTAATTTTATGCAAATCCTTACACTAAGGTGATACAAATAGCCATTTATTGTACTTTTTGTTAACCTAGTACACTAACGGTGATGCATTAGCGCGAGTGTAGAATTCTCATTGTACTTTTTGTAAACCTTACTGTGTAATAGTCGTTTCGTGTCACCGTATGTGGTTGTGACCACGCTAGGTTTGCAAAACTGTAGTATTCGGTTTGGGTTGGTTTGGTGGTCTGACTATTACCTAATGCTGAATAGCGCGAATGTTAGTATTCCTCGGGGGTGGTGCTCGATTCAGGATAAGATAAGTAACAAGATACAGGGGCAACGTTAAATACTACCAAGTGCCGAATGAGAGCATCCTGGAACTCGTGGGATAAAATGTTGACAGTTTATTCTTTTCAAAACAACGGTGGACGTACGTTGATACGGAAGCAAGAGTTTGTACATCTCCACAAACATTGACGGTTTGGTCATTCATAATAAACAACATGTGGAGGACATGTCATGTTGTATCATTATGAAGGAACGACTGGTATGAAATAACAAAGTTCCTTTAGGTAATATTAGAGCAGGCTTGTCTTAACAAATCTGTCATGTCAATGATGACTGTTAGACCCCTCACAGGGCAGTCACACACACAGGTCATAGAGTCAAAAGAAATTATCAATATAATGTTAGATACTCCATTCTTAACTGGCCTCGATTGCAATCAAATATTCAGGAACAACTGTGTCACACACATTAATAGAGTTTAGGCATCATAATAAACTAGTGCATACCCAATCTTCAAGTATATAGAACTTGATTGTACCTCTGGTTCTGTCACCTCCGTATTCCAAACGGACGGAAAATATATTATTTATATGTAGAATATTCCCTTATGCACCAAAATCGGAACGTACTTGCATAATTTTCACTTTGCTGATCCTAATGCTCCATTTTATTCGTAAGATCCATTTCGGGTACATTGGTAATGGTAACGTATGACCGCCTATAAGTATGTTACGGATCTAGATACGATTTAGTTTTAAATTTTAAAATAAAAATATCTTCAAGGAGCTTAAAATATAACTTACTGTGAAGTTCCTTACGGCAATGGCTTCCGTGTGGAAGGGCACGCATAAACAGAAGACAATGCAGCATGGTGTGAAGAATTACCCAGCATAAGGGGACTCTCGAACAAAGCAGACTTCAGTTCTGAACATCCAGAGTCGCAGCCAATGGGTATCAATCTACACTCAAGACATCTATGTACTCTCATTCATACTGTTTAGCAGTACAAAGGTCTCGCAACTCATGCACAAAAAATATTGCGTTTTTCGTGACGCAAAAACAATTTTAACTTATAAATTATCACTTCTTAATATCTTAGTTGACGCGTACTCTTTTAACAAGAAGTTTACGACTTAGATGTCAAATTTAGAATACTGTTAAACTGTACCAGAAATGAGGGCCGTAACAGCTTATCCTTAACCCCATCGCGCGAAAAATAAAATAATGTTAAAGTCTGATTTATTTTTTTTTACTCTTAACTATAACCCGCGGAGAGGTAAAATCAAATTATCATTATACACTAACAAAATAATAAATATAAATCTACTTTATATCAAATAATTAATATTTACTACGGTTGATAGAATGATATATGAATTTGAACATCACTCAATATTACAAATAAACAAAATACAAGGGTAAGAATTAATATTCATAACCAATGTTAACCGCAACTGTGGGGATAAATGTTGGGTAGCATCACAATAAAGAAAATAAAAGCCTACTAAGGGTGATTGAAAGTGATTAACACAGAATGTGAACACACTAAAAAATGTCAATAAATGAATTCAAATATAATGGAATATGATTATGCATTCAAATCGATGAGGTGTAAAGTAAAAGAATGGCAAATGAACAACGCGAAGGTGAGTGAGGCAATTTTAACACTCTTAAACTTGCCTAGAAAATAAATTAGTGGTTACTAATTAAATACGAGTGCTTAATATAATATATGACTAAATTATTCTGAGTGCAAATCACAAATAGCACGTTTGGAATCGCTTGCCATAATATCATTGCTATGACTTGATATTTAAATAGTATTAAACATAAACTTAAGTTAAGGTTTAATTGCTATTAATTAAATGCAAATGTTCTAATTCCATTCTGAATTTTACTGTACGACGCAAAGTCATCGAAAGCTCGTTAATGTCACCATTAGAAGGGAGTGTTTCATATTTTACAACAATGGTTTTAATCCGAAATTACAATGTTATTACTTATAAAATGTTAACTTCACTCCTTTAGGCATTTTAAAAGTTCCAGTACTTGAAGTTGTATATCACTGAATATACTGTTATTGTTCCAAAATTTATTGTGGAAAATTTCTTGTAGATTCCAACTTGCGTAAACGTTTAATCATAACCCGAATCAAAAGTTCCTTGAGCAGGAAAAATTCCAATTCACGGAAACTGACTGTGTAGATAGATGTAGGGGACTTCCACTCCTCTCTGTAGGCGATAGTTGACTTGCTTGCTTATGAGGATATCGAGACTAAAATGTCCGGCATTGTACTATTTTTCTGAGCCGTGGTATGGCACGTATCGTAAGAGTGATATGGCTTGCAAGGGTAATAGACATCTTGTAGATTTAGTACGATTTATTGTAGAAGGATTTTAACGTCTCTGGTTATTGAGAGCAGTGAGTGCTTTTCTGAATCAGTCAGTCCTACTAATGAAGTGCGGATCCTAATAAAAATCTTTGTAATTTTGTGCTTTATCGAGCCCAAACCATCATCGAGGGAGCTTTCATTGTCGAGGAAAGAATATCTTTGTTTTTCAGTTGTCGTTTAACTTTCTGGGTACATACCATGACAGGTATGCAATTGGTTCCATAATGTATTCCTGGAGGAACTACGCTTCTCTATTTCAAAAAAATTCGAATGCGTGCACTTCGGATATAATGTAAAAAAAGTCAGGTCCTGCATTTAGGTAAAACTCCTCATAAACAGGTTGCCTTAGAACAATTATGATTTATATCGTTATCTAAACGCTGATATGATGTTACTTTGCAATCCACCGAATCAGGGTGGTTAGCTGCGCATCTTCCGTGTAACATTTGTAGAGAAAAGTGTTGCAGTAATGGTTGATTACATGAGGAAATGAATTTTTTTTTTTTTTTTTCCTCCCATGAAAGAAAATTACTGTGGTTAGGTAGTAACAACACTCCTTACTTGTTTTTTTTTTTGTTTTAGGTGTGTGTAATATTTTAGGATTTTCGAAATCATTACTGTTCCTCAGTATGTAAACAGGCCTGGTGACCAACACGGTGACCTAAAATTGATATGGTCGTGAAAAACACGAGATGCTTTTTGAATGGGTTTAGCCGTTAAGTTATATGACCGTAAAGTGGGACAGTAATGTGTTCAATCCACGAATAATATTCATGAAAAAAACCAAACATATGCTTTAGATGGTTTTAGGTGATCAGATCGTGGAGATGTGAGTTGAGAAAAATTCAGTCGGTAAGGAGTAATGAATTGTACAGGGCTTGATTACTAATTTCATAGCCTGGTGTATTGTGCAAAATGAAAAAGAAAACATTAGAAATTATTTTATATTACAGATACCAAACCCATGGCATGTATCGTGTGAATATGGATGGGTATATCGAAAATTTAAAAGAATGAGTAGTGGGAGTGCGATTTAAATAAAAAAATGCCATGAACAGCTATGATACTGAGGCTAACTGCCCAGAATGCAGTTTAAAATAAGTCCTACCAAGAAATACCAATGTACGACGAAATATAATCGAGTTTACATTTGTGGTAACGTAAAGAAACTCACAAAGTCTGTGAAGGATAGAGAAATTATAATTCACGTGATCTGAATTGTAAGATTCAGGTTGTGACGTGTCAAAGGTTAGTGGGCGTATAACCAGACCACAGCGGAATCTTCCTCTTGGATAGTATATAAAGAAGCTTTATGATTAAAGTGTTGATGAAGGCGAAGTATGTCGTAAGGGGCTCAAAAGGAAGCACCAAAATTATAGTGTAATGGTTATATTGGTATCTTGCAGTACTTACAAGCTCCCACCACATATAGATGAACGTATCTACTTTTACTGGGTGTAACTGGGTAGTGAGATTTAGGGCATGTGTCGGTAACTGTACAAGAACGCTGCATGTTACGTGTTGCTTTTCCCAAGCAGCAATCTGCTGTGGGGGTACACTTCTTTAATCCATGGAGGCGGGACCAATTATCCCAGTCCACTTAATTGGGAGCTGGAGGAAGTAAAAGACTATCACATGTATTTTCACATGACAAAAATATGGAGTATTTATATTTAATGATTGACTGTAAGACAAAAGTTTCAATCAGTTAATCCCGTAGGGTGACTTAACTTCACAGTTCTCCCAGTTGCGCAGGAGGACGGGTGGACCAACGATATGTCTGGACGCCGTTTATTTTTGGTAGGTGGGGATACTATTGGGGAAGAGAACCATTCATAAAGGGTAGTGGCGGCTGGCCCCCCTTCGACCAGATGTAATACCCTGCTTCCTGGACTCTCCTAAATACACACTCAAAGAAAGGACTTACTGAATGATATGAACCCAACAGGCATAGAGGGTAGGACATCTCGACCTAGCCCAGAAGGGACCTGAATTATAATAACCAGGAATACGTTTAGAATTTCCCTCGTTACATTTATCCGGAGAACTAGAATACATCCGATTACGGAAAAACCTCAGGTTAAACACAAAGGTCCACACATGTTGTCAGTAATCGATCCCCAACGGTCGATATCAAACATTGATGCGAGTCTTTAAACACCATTGGCTCGGTTAATAACATGTTGGAGCTGAATAAATGACATATGGAATCCACGGTACAACAAAAAATGAAAAAGTATTTAAGGGTGTCATGAAAGAGGGAAGGTATGCAGACTAGCTATGGTTATTTATTCATGTTTAATGGGATAGAAATATCGCCAACTTTATTCTTGGTTATTTTATGAATAATGGATCTCAAAGCTGGTATAGATATATATTTATATATTATACATATATAAGTATATATTATATATATATATATATATATATATATATATAATTATATAATATAATATAAATAATTTATATATATATATATACATATAATAATATATATTATTAAATTAATATATTATAATATATTTAATATATTATCTTTATATCTATATAAATTTATATATTATACTTATATATATATATATATACCAGCATCTGTGTATGTCATTTCATAAAAATACCAGAATAAGGGGACGTTTTAGAGTTTCCATTAAAAATGAATAATAAGCATAACTTTCGCCCTGCATACAACTTTCCTCCCCTTTCATGACAACGAAAAGAAGGAATTACTTTTTTTTTTTTTTTTTTTCTTTTTTTTGCAAATATATTTATATACAAGGTCCTGTCGTGAAAATGTAATGAGGACTGATTTTCTTGGGCCAATTCAGGAAGGGCGGGTGGCGAGAGTCTATAGGCGTGACAGTTGGGTGGGGGATGTTAGGTAAACGATAGATGTCTCGTCAGTTTGGCTTGAGCTTTTACAGGAGTGCGGAACGTTGCGAAGTGGACAAGTGTTTTTGAGCGTCGCGCGTAAAGGTCAAAAATTGAGAGCAGAGGAATGTCGGAAGCAACTCCGATTACGCGATAAAAGTTTTGTGTATAAACTTGTAAAAATCCGCAACCGAGACGCTTAGCTTATGAATTACAGATCAAGCATTTACGGGGAAAGTATGCTTGTATGAAAGCAAAAGTGCGTTTCGATGGCATCACAAACGCTATTCAAAGAAGGGCAAGAGAGAGCCGTCGAGGCCCATGAACAATCGATACAGGGCGTCCATCTTTAAAAACGTCGAACAAACTTTACGGTCTCAATGCGGATAAGTGTAAAGCTGGTTTTTTGGACTTCTGACCAGACGTTTGAGACAGAGTCTTTGATTGATTGCAGATCAAGTGGGGACTTCAAAATCCATTGTAATGCATGAAATCGACATTCCCACGAAACTGAAATGCAGAGTATGCGGGAAAAAGTTTTGTGCAACTTGGTTCCTAAGGTTTTGACTGAGACAAACGAACGGAAGAAGCCAAAACGATCATGTAAGTTGTGTCGATTTCTCGCGAGCAATTTTGGACCGTGTGAGGAGGTGAACTGGATTTTTTTGGATTAAAAGTGATATACCGGTGGATGGTCAACGTGGCGTCTTTGAGTACGGAATCCGTGAGACGAAAAGGTACAGAGCTATGAGTGGCCAACTACCCGAGTCTCCTCGACCAAAGAAGGTTCGAAATGGAGCAAATCACGGAAGATTTGAATTCGATTGCTCATTTTCTTTTTTGACATCTAAAGGTGTTGTCCCACTTTAAGGACTTTTTTGTATGAATGGGATCTTACAAACAGTCAACGCTGCATTTTACGTGGGGGAAGTGGTTCATTAAACACCTGAAGATAACAGATTCTCAGCGCGGCGTCGGACCCTGGGAGATTGGCCAATAAGCACCTGGGTTATGTTCACCACGGACGTAAATGTCGCCGTGATTTAATCCTCGACCCTGTTAGAACTGAGAGACGCTTGATTTCTGGCGATTAACAAAACCGTACTGGCTCAACGTTGCCTAAGGACCTCCCTACCGCCGGGACTTGGTCCAGGCTGATACTTCATTTTGTTTCCGGCTCAAATCCAGCTTGAAAGGGACTTCCCATTTTGGGACTGTTAAAAAACGTGCAAGCTGCCGGCGTGATGAGTGCTTTGAAAGAGGTTACCGCATCACTGCATGGTCAGTAATCAATAACAGAATTGATAAACTCAATGGAAATAGTAAGAAGTCGAGAGACGTGATCTCCTACACTACCAGCATGGTACTTGTAGAAAAAAGAAAAATAAGAAGACACATTTATGATGACTAGTACTACATCTTTGATGAATGTTTGACTTTTCTTATCATCTATAACGTAATATTTACAGCAACTATCCCAGATCAGTTCCGTGTGGTGAGCACACAAATAGAAACACACTCTGACGCCACTGACAGACAACTAGCTGACATAAAAGATCAACTTGCTGACACAAAAGGTCAACTTGCTGACACAATAGGTCAACTTGCTGACACAATAGGTCAACTCTCCAGGATTGAGAAACTTCTTAGTTTACCTGTTCAGGTGAGACACTTTGACAAGTTGCCTTAGACAGCGTTACTTAATTAATCACACATATTTAAAGACTTAAAACAATGATAACCAGAAAAGTAACACAATAATTCAACTCATCTCAGCTAAAAGTTAACAGTAACAAACAAAGAAACAAG
This sequence comes from Oreohelix idahoensis, assembly GCA_024509875.1. Taxonomy (NCBI): domain Eukaryota; kingdom Metazoa; phylum Mollusca; class Gastropoda; order Stylommatophora; family Oreohelicidae; genus Oreohelix; species Oreohelix idahoensis. Next base: position 112,517 of record JAMPIV010003755.1, read on the forward strand.
TTAAAAAATCTCTTGTTTTATTTGTATTTAAAAACGGTGATCACATAGTAGGGGAACATTATTTTGTTAACAAAACAGGCAGTAACTATGCTGTTCAAAAAAAGAAAAGTAACTTATTTGATTTTACTTTTATAAAAGATATTCGCTGATTGGACATCAGTCAACCTATCAACTGTGTCCACCTCGTCATTAACTTCTCGTGGTTACCTAAATTGTACTCACCTCATGATTCGTGAGGTCATGAAAGAGGTCAAGGTCAAAACAACATTTTTGACAATAACTCGTGACAGGTTCATCAGAATCCCGTGAAACTTACTAAACACAAAACTCTCTGACCACATTATTGAATTCCTATAAAGGTTTGACGCTCCTCGAAAAAATTCAGTTGAAAATTCAATGCGCAAGTATGGCTCATCTCACTACAGAACAACGACTCATCATCATTGGACGTTTACAGACTGGACCATCAAAAAGTGAAGTGGCCAGACAATTTAATGTGGTTAGAAGCACCATTAGTCGCCTTTGGAGGCGATTTCAAGAAACTGGCTCAGTGGCAGACCGGCCGCGCAGTGGAAGACCCAGAGTCACAACTCCTGCTGAAGACCGCTTCATTCGGCTGCGTCACCTCAGGAATCGACTTACATCTGCGTCCTCCACAGTCCAGTCAATGTCAGCAGCTCGTCGAATTTCAGATCAAACGGTCAGGAACCGGCTGCACGACTCTGGTCTTTGGGGTAGAAGACCCTACAGAGGTCCTGTTCTTACGGACCGGCATCGCCAGAACAGATTGCAGTGCACAAACCAGCATCGTCAATGGACTGTTGGGAATGACTATAGACGTTTTTGGTTTAGGGATGAATCATTTTTTGTGCTCCAGCGACACGATAGACGGAGAAGAGTTTACCACAGAGTCATGAGCGCTACGCCCAGAACAGCATTGATGAGGCTCCTCCACATGGTGGTGGAGGTGTACTGATGTGGGGGGCGATCAACTTCATGGGAAGAAGTGACCTGGTGCAAATTGAAGGACGCCTGAATGCCCAACGATACGTCGCTGAAATTCTTCGTCCTCACGTCCTTCTACTTCTGGCTGCACGAGGGTCGATTTTTCAGCAGGATAACGCTCGACCTCATGTGGCACAACTCACCACCCAGATCCTCGCTGACAACAACATCCAGACCATTCCGTGGCCAGCCATGTCATCAGGCATGAACCCCATAGAACACTTATGGGATGAACTGGACAAACGACTCCGCCAGCTAGACGTGGCTCCAGCCAATATCCGACAGTTGTCTCTTGCAGTGCGGGAAGAGTGGGCAGCCATCCCATAACAACAGATCCAACGGCTAATCGGATCCATGTCAAGGAGATGTCGTTCTCTGATAGAGGCCAGAGGAGGCCACACACCTTACCGAAACGGAGGCCTCAGTCGCAAAGAATAAAAGTCCAGTTATATTGGTCGATATTTCTAGCCTCTAAAGACGGGAGACCAGTAATCTTGGCTCATGGGTTTGAACTAAGTTTTTGTTTCGTTTCATCCCAGTTAGAAGTTTTCGATGACTGGGAAGCGGAAGTATAGTCATTTTTATTATTATTTCTAAAGCGGGAGAGTTATAGCGTCACTCTTTCTATTAAATTCAAAACGATTCCGATTGCATCCTCGTGTTTTTTTAACGAAATTTGGGTTACCTATTTTCGATACATATTTTCGATGGCATCTAATTCATCTTCTCGAAAGCGACCTGCTCGTTTAAGTGCTCAGCAGGCCCTTAGTTTGCTAGAAAATTTCAGCGAAGATGAGGACGGCTATAGCAGTAGTGATTTTAGTGCTAATTCGATGAATAATTCGTCTTTCAGTGATGTCGATTCAGAGAATGAAGGTAGGCCTATTATGTTAGAAAGAGTGGGCGTGGTTCTATCACCTAACTTTGATTCTTCAACATCAGACCCAGTAGGACCTAATTTAGTTTTACAAGAAGGGGAAAGACGAAAACAGGAGTGTGTCAGAAATATAGAATGGCACGAAGCAAACTTGGGTGTAGGCCTACTAACAACGAATAGCTTTAGATTTCAACCTAAAGACGGAAGAGCAGTGGGTGTGTCCGCAAATTTAGGCCTAAATGAATCATCTACCCCGATCCAGTGTTTTGAAAGCCTTGTATCATCAGCTGTAAGGGAGGAAATTTTAAAAAGCATAAACTGCTTTGCAGAAATTGAAGTACAGAAGCATACATGGAAAGTAGTTAGAGTATAAACTTGATGTGTGGTTTATTTCCAAAATGGATATAGTTTACAGTGATTTCTTTATTGGATGGTGGATTAGCTTCAATTCGTAAGTCTGATATGTTTGTTTTGTTTTTTGTTTAGTAAAATATTTTTCTGTCTCGTCTTTAACTACTTTATATTCATAAAAATTTTCACAATCTTCATTCATTTTCCTTTTTAAATATCTATAACATGACTATATTCAGTTAAAAACTTTGAAATAACTGACTCTTACATGGTAACACTATATGCAAAACCTGTGCCGCAGAAAATTTGTGACAAAAGAGTGTCTTTCCTTTTCTTGAAGCCAATTGAAAAGTAGTTAGAGTATAAACTTGAGCTATATGTATTTTATTTCCAAAATGAATGTAGTTTACAAATATTTGTATCTTGAATAACATAAATGATGCATTAGCTATCTTGAGTGGGTAATTCTGATATGTTTTTTGTTTTTGTTTTTTTTGTCAAATTTATTTTCCCAGTCTCCAACTCATAAAAATTTTTTTTAAATTATACACTGAACATATTCAGAATCCTCATCCATTTTCCTTTTTAAATATATATAACATAACTATATTTGTTAAAAACTTTGAAATAACTGACACTTATATGGTAACAGTATATGAAAAACCTGTGCCGCAGAAAATTTGTGACAAAAGAGTGTCTTTCCTTTTCTTGAAGCCAATTGAAAAGTAGTTAGAGTATAAACTTGAGCTATATGTATTTTATTTCCAAAATGAATGTAGTTTACAAATATTTGTATCTTGGATAACATAAATGATGCATTAGCTATCTTGAGTGGGTAATTCTGATATGTTTTTTTTTTTTTTTTTTTTTGTCAAATTTATTTTCCCAGTCTCCAACTATTTTATACTCATAACATTTTTTTTTAAATTATAAACTGAACATATTCAAAATCCTCATCCATTTTCCTTTTTAAATATATATAACATGACTATATTTGTTAAAAACTTTGAAATAACTGACACTTACATGGTAACACTATATGAAAAATCTGAGTCGCACAATATTCCTTGCGTAAAACATGGGAAAACCCCTACGTGCTGAAAGAGTTAAATTAGTATCTAAAAATAGTAAAAGATTTTCAACATTTTCCAACATAATTTGCATTACTTTAATCAGATTCTAAAAATCGATAGTAGCGATATTATCCAGTGCAAATACTTGTATATGATCAAATCTATTGTGAATGAACTAAATAATTAGCAAGATAGAAGAAAGTTAGAAACATAAAACAAGGTTGTATTAAATTAATGCATTTCTTCACAGGAAAATCAAAGTTTCTAAAGAAAATAAATGTTGAAAATCATAATAGATCTTCTTAGAATGTGTTCTGACTATTGATTTTGACATACTAAGATTGAGGAGAATATAAATTACCAGAACATCAGACTAATCTCAATTTTATTTTTTGTCCTATGTTTTATTTAAAATGCACTGCTGTGCCCGCGTCAATTACATGCGCAAGTAGTTATATTGATTTTATTTTCAATCAGGGCTAATCCTCTATATGTTGTTGTTGTTCACGTGCTACAGGCCTTCCGCCAGAGATGGTAATTCTTTACTTTTGCTCATTTTCTTTCCCAGGTTCGTTCTTACCCTTTTTGGTTTAGTGATAAGCAATATATCGTATAATGGTTTGTTAAATTGATTCACTGTAACGATCCAAATAAAACACAGCAATGTAGAAAATTCAATTAGAGTTTATTTCACGTCATTCGAACAGCACTGTTATTTACACAATGATGAAGTACGGGTTACTTACGCTTAAACAAAAATAGTGCATATATCCAAAATGAAAATATATCCAACTGAAGAAAACAATAAACTGGTCTTGATAATCTCAAAGACGAAGTTCACCTAACGCTACAACTGCCTAGCAAAAAAAAAATATAATCATGTCTATCGCCCACATCTCTCCTTTTTATACAGCTCCTGTCTTTTTCCCGCCTTTTTCCACACATCTCATTCTTTTTTTCAGTAGTTTGTCATTGCTTTCTGAACGGTAGGGCGCTTATACATTTGCTAATATCCACACAAAGCGATCTGCTACCAAAACGCCTGCAGCAGGTTTCGAACCTGGTATATCTGGATTATGAAACTGCGTTCATATCCATTAGGCCACAGACGCCGACCTTATAAACAAAATAGTGTGTACATCTAAAAGAAATATATCCAGAGAAGAAAATAGAATAATAAACTGGTCTTGATAATCTCAAAGACGAAGTTCATCTAACACTACAAACTGCCTAGCACAAATTTCTTGTCTATATGTAATATCCTTCTTCTAAATCTAAAAACTATAAACTAGCTGCCTATCGCCCACTTTTCACCTTTATATACAGCTCTTGTCTTTTTCCCGCCATTTTTTCACAAGACTCACTCTTTTTTTTTTACACGTTACAATTTTACACACGTCTCTCTGTTTTCGATATTTTGCACACGGCTTTGTGTTATTTCGACATTTGTCTCACACGTCTTTGGTTTCTTTTCAACTTTTGTCACAACTTTCTTTTCCACCTAAACAATGGAAAAAAACCCAAATCACAGCATTCATTTCCCATTTTCCGCGCTTAGCTCTCATTCATTTTTATTATCTGGGACTTCCCTATATTTGCCCTCTCAGAGCAGTGCCTGCTGAATGAACTTTGAATGATACTGCGTTTTGTGTGAACACGTCTTATTTGCTTTTAATGTCGGTCATTCCTATATGTACCATATTATAGCACGTATAAATGCTAGTGTCGTAGCAGGGATAATGCTAGCGTTGACGGCTATGCGGTCACACCATTTGTATAGCATCAGTGACAGTTTTGAGGTCTTTTCTTATGAGATGGAGCTTTAAGTTATCTGTGTAAAGTTCGTCCACAAAAATGCCTACCAAGTGTTTTTCAATGTCCTGTGATGCTACCGTTCCTTCAATAAAAGCTTCTTCAGCCAAATTCAATAAAAGGTCTCCATAAAATTGAACAGGTTCTGATTTTTCTTGATGGATTTTCCTCAAAAGCGACCACGCATGCCGCTTGTCGGTTATGTCGCTATACCGTGCAATTAGGCCCTTCTTTAACGATGCATAGGTCTTCTCTGCGTACATGAGGGAGCTGTAGCGAGAGAAATAGTTCAGATAATCCCCATATGTTGCGTGCGGGAATTATTCAGAGTGTATTTGCAGATAATCCTAGGGGTAGATTGTCACAGTCCATTCAGGCAGAGTTCAGTGAAAACATAAGGCACAGTTTTGAACAGTACAAAATGCAATGATGCCTGTTTGACGTTTTCACACATGAAGCTTTAATTTTCATAACTTGGCTCCTCTAAATGCATCACTGTCAGAGCCTTTCGCTGATTTTATTATATATTATAATAATACTTTCTTCCACATCCTTTCAGCGCTGACATGTCCTTATGAATTATGATCAGACTAAGCTCTAACAATTAGACAACCTAGCTGCAAACACAGATAAATTCAGTACTCACAGTACATATTCAGGAGCACTGATTAACATATCTTTTCTCACGAAGAGACACAGTCCAAAGAGCGCGCTAACTAGATCGTATGTTCGGCCGAAGCCCGCAAAACCACGTCTGCTAGAAATCTTCAGACAATGGGCGTACTTCCTGTGTTGTCATAGAAACGAATATAAACACGGAATGCAGCTCACACTAAGCTTCAGAACGACCGATAATGGTGTTATGAATTTAGTCATAACAGGAGCGCCGTCGAAGAAAATCCGTCACAAGAGATTCCGATGACAAGTATGCAATTTTGATCTTTTCCTTGTCACTTGTAGCATTTACCATGGAACTAAACTTGTCTATGTTCATTAGCCATCTCCGGAATGTCTTTGAATCGTTGCTTAAGGGAGTTATAACCGGGCGAATTTGGTTATATTTATTATAGTGATCTACATTGGATAGCGTGTCTGTTATCCGTTGCAACGCGGTCATTGTGGGTTCGGCCTCTTGTTGTTGCTGCTGTTGTTCTTGACTTGGATCCATTATAGTGATTATTCCTGTCTGCTTTCACTAAAGAAAAGGGCTGGTCACAGCTTCAATGAGTGTGTATGTGCCCGCGTCAGTTAAATGCGCAAGTAATTATATTGATTTTATTTTCAATCAGAGCTAATCCTCTATATGTTGTTGTTGTTCAAGTGCTACAGGCCTTCCGCCAGAGATGGTAATTCTTGACGTTTGCTCATTTTCGTTTCCAGGTTCGTTCTTACCCTTTTTGCTTTAGTGATAAGCAATATATCGTATAATGGTTTGTTAAATTAATTCACTGTAACGATCCAAATAAATCACAGCAATGTAGAACATTCAATTAGAGTTTATTTCACGTCATTCGAACAGCACTGTTATTAACATCAACGAAGAAGTACGGGTTACTTACGCTTAAACAAAAATAGTGCGTATATCCAAAATGAAAATATATCCAACTGAAGAAAACAATAAGCTGGTCTTGATAATCTCAAACACGAAGTTCACTTAACGCTACAACTGCCTAGCAAAAATGTATATCTATCTAATCATGTCTATCGCCCACATATCTCCCTTTTTTATACAGCTCCTGTCTTTTTCCCGCCTTTTTCCACACGTCTCATTCTTTTTTTCACACGTTACTTTTATCTACATTTGACTAGGCCGGTCCCAAGCCGGGCTGAAAAAGGAGGAGGGCGGCCTGCATGGAGGCCGTAAGGAGGCAGCCCCTCCACCATGCAAAGGCACAACAGGCCAATCACCCGTTTGCTTTAAACTATGATTTCGAGTAATATAAGAGAGAAATCCGGACTGATTCTAAAGGCAACGAACTGGAACGGACTACGGACTACGACTTGTGGAACTTGGAACACAAGAAGTATTAATGGGAAAGAAGAGGAGCTGGTGGAAGAGATGAGGAAAGCAAAACTAGAAATTCTGGCTATTACGGAAACAAAGAAAAAGGGACAAGGAGTTATGGATCACGATGGCAACACGCTGCTATACAGTGGTGTATCCACATCTGAAAGAGCTAAAGGGGGCGTGGGTTGCATTGTGGCCAAAAACCAGAAAAATAGTATCAAGGGATGGAACTTTGTCTCGGAGCGCATTATGATTGTAAAACTAAAAGAAGGAGAAACCATAGTCAATCTGGTCTTAGTGTATGGGCCAAATGAGGATGAGAGAGCAGAGGTCAAGGAGGAATCCTTTGAGCTGCTTCAAAGGACAGTGGATGACTGCCTAGATGAAATTATCATGCTCGGAGATTTCAATGCCAGAGTTGGAAATGACCATGCTAGATGTGGTGGAGTTATCGGAAGATATGGAGAAGATACTCTCAATGACAATGGAAAGCGACTCCTTAGATTCTGCAGTGAGCAGAATCTGATCATTATCAACACAAAGTTCCACCATAAGCGCATACATGCATACACTAGATGTGAACAACAAAAAAAGAGAAGTCAGTGATCGACTATGCCATTGTTAAGAGGAACTTATTCAAATATGTCCGGGATGCTAGAGTCTGGAGGGGGCCAGAGATTGGAAGTGATCACTACCTGCTTACAATCAAAAGAACAACTGAAAGAGTTGCTTAGCCTACGAACTGCCCAGCATCACGCAAGAAACCAAGTAAACAAACAGAAGAAATGAGCATTAAGCCCTACAAGCTGAGAGAGCCAGAAATTAAGACCAGATATCAGGGGCTTATTGCTACAGCGGTGAGAAACACAGAAGAACAACCTGATGATTTGGAAACCCTGTGGCTTAAATTCAAGAACATCATAAAGACAGCTGCTGCAGAAGCATGTGGTGAAGTCCGACTTGGGAACAAGAGAAAGAGGACACCTTGGTGGACAGAGGAAGTCAAAGAGAAAATAAGAGAGAAGAAAATGGCATGGAAACAATACTTAGGAGCTAAAAACACAGCAGGACAAATAGAGAAATATAGAGAATATGTGATACTCAGAACAGAAGCAAAGAACAGGGTGCTAGCAGCAAAACAGAAGTCCTGGGAAGAGTTTCGAGAAAAGCTAGTAAAAGAAGCACAAGAAAACCAGAAATTGTTCTATAAGACCCTAAAGAACTCGAGGAAGGAAAAACAATGCCCTCTCAAATTTATAAAGGACAAGCAAGGCAAATTGCTTACTGCCCAGAAGGAAGTAATAGAACAATGGAAAGAATATTTCTCAGAACTCCTTGATGGTGAGCAAGGTCAAGCATCAGAAATGATAACCACTAGCACAGAAGAGGAAACAAAGGGTGATGAAGATGACATAAAGATGGAAGAACTGAAGGCAGCACTGGCGAAAATCAAGATGGGCAAAGAAGCAGGGCATAATGGTATAACACCAAACAATGGTTAAGTAAACGGTAGCATCAGGCGACCTATTACTCTTAAGGGTCCTACAGGCAGCGTGGTGCAACAAGACAATACCAAAGGACTGGGAGATTGCCATCATAACACCAATTTTTAAAAAGGGTGACAATCGACAGTGTGGAAACCATAGAGGCATATCCCTTCTCATTGTCCTTGATAAAATCTATTCTAGAATCCTAGAGCAGAGACTCCGACGACTAGCTGAGCCACAATTGGATGCGGTCAAAAGCGGATTCCGAGCAAACCGAAGTACTCAAGACCTAATCGTCACACTCAGACAGCTGAGTAAACAGGGCCTTGAGTATAAGAGTGAGATCCATCTTTGTTTCATAGATCTGGAAAAGGCATTTGACAGGGTCCCCTGGAGCAAACTTTGGGACTGTTTGGCTAGGAAGAACATTCCAGCACTTCTGATTCATGCTATACAGAGCTTCTACAAGTCTTGCAGACATTATGTGAGGACAGCAAACCTTAAATCAGAAGAGTTCAGGACCACCACTGGTGTAAGACAAAGTGATATCCTGTCACCTTATCTTTTCATACTCCTCATGGACGATGTTATCAAGTCATGTAAGGAGAGAACAAAAAAGTATTCAGTGGGGTACTGGAAGATGAGACAGGTATGTATTTCAGAGCTGGCATTTGCTGATGAAGTTGCCCTGATTGCTAAATCAGAGGCACATCTCCAATCCAACCTGCAAGACTGGAAGGAAGAGCTGGAGAAGAGACGGATGGTCATAAGTAGCTCTAAATGAAAATCCATGGTGATATCACGAGAAGAAAGAAGACATCAGATTAAGCAGGGAGAACTGGTCCTGGAGCAGGTCGACCACTTTAAATACCTCGGAGCTATTATAGACCGAAATGGAGGCATCAAAGAAGAGTTGGCCACTCGAAAAGCAGCAGCTGGGAGACTTTTTCATGCCATAAATCGAGGATTCCTAAGCAAGAGAGAGGTTGGTAAGAAAACGAAGATGGCTGTATACCGCTCCACCTATGTCCCAGTCTTGACATATAGATGTGAGTCTGGGCAATGGCTACAACCCATAAAAGCCAGATCCAAACCTCAGAAATGAGGTGGTTGAAGTAACAAGAAGAGACATGATCCGCAACCAGACGATACGTTAAGGCCTAAAATCCCACCCCCTGCAGACCCAAGTAGACCAGCCCCCAACAAAGATGGTTTGGCCATGTCTGCAGAATGGGAGAAGATCGGCTACCACGACAAGCATGGGAAACAAAGAGCCAAGGATCCAGACCCCCAGGACGACCCAGAGTCCGCTGGGAGGACAACATTAGACAATCTTTGAAGGACCGAGGACTAGAATGGAACCAGGCCAGGAGGAAGATAGCCGATATGATAGTCTGGCGCTCTCTCTTCCAAACCTCTACACCTCACGGTAGAAGGGGAACGACTAAGTAAGTAAGTAAGTAAGTAAGTACATTTGCACACGTTCCCTGTTTTTCGACTTTTTCCATACGCCTCTCTCTCTCTCTCTCTCTCTCTCTCTCTCTCTCTCTCTCTCTCTCTCTCTCTCTCTCTCTCTCTCTCTCTCTATCTCTAAACAATGGAAAAAACCCAAGAATTCACAACATTCATTTCACACTTTCCACGCATACACGCATTCATTTTTATTTTCTGACACAGCTCTACCATGCCTCTCACCGTCGTGACTGCTATCTGAGCCTAAAATTATACTGCATTTTGTGCTAAAAAGCCTTATCTGCTTTTAATGTACTATTGTAGCACGTATAAATGCTAGTGTAGTAGCAGGGATAATGCTAGCGTGGTAAGCCATGCAGTGACTCAGCCACTATCAGTGCCAGGGAAACCAATTAAAGAGGATCATCCTTTCGAGATTAAAAGAGCAGAAGATAAACATGCGAGTGATAAACATGCATGTTTTCGGCTAAATAGATCGTGTGCAGACCAGATATCCGTACTGAGAACAATAGCTAAACCACATCTAGAATTGAACTCGCTTCTTTATTATTGGATTTGTGCCCTATGAAAACGCTTTTGACAGTGTAAACAAAGTATTACTTGGGAAATTGATGAAGCACTTTGTAGTCCCAACGAAGATCATTAACTTTATAAAGAAAACATTTGAAGTTAAAACATGCCGAACTGTTTGAGGAAGGTCAGTTTACGGAACCATTTAGGATAAGGGTGCGACAGTGTCACCACTTCTCTCGTTTTATGGGTATAGATTGGGCTATGAATGTGACTGGGGGGACAGGACAGGGACTCACGGCACCATATAGCCAATGGTATGACCGTGTGGGTGTGTATATGCTTATTGTATAACTCAAGTCAGGAATACTGGTATACTGCCAGAGATGGTATTTCTTGATGAATATTGTAACCCAGTTCGTTCTAAAATTCCTCTGTGACGTTTAATGTTGCGTGACAATCATTAGCATACTTATTATTCAATAAGTACTGTAAAACTCTTCAACATGAGGTAATGAAGCAAGTCCTCAGGATCCAATAAAACAATTTTATTATCATGTATTTTACATTCTGTAAACAAAGCCATTTGCATGTATTTTCTCAAAACAATCCTCATAAAAATGTGCTTTTGTACTGGTCTTTTATTGGCTATTTTCTCCTTGCAGCCTATCCAAGTTGGGGTAAGTATTTCTGCTTAGTTCCTTTTCGTTTGCTTCTTAGATTTATCTGACTCAGGTTTAAACAACAGTTGACCCTCTACCTCTTCTTTATGATATGAGCTAATTTGACATTTTACGAGCTCCGTTTCGTTTCTTTCATAAATTCAGCTCGTTCTCTCAACCTTTAGGCATTTCTGGCATAACTAAGGTTGTATTCTGAAATATTAAAAAGGTCACACGAAGCTGTACTTACAAGGTGAATAGAAATTTCCACATTTAAGAACAAGCTATCTGCTTTTATAGAGTTGATATCTCAATACTTCAAGACCAGCAGTTATACGTCCGTACAGATTGGCTTTTGGGGATCAACTGATTTCTGATCTCGAAGTTTTCCTTCGCGTCGTGGTGCGCGCTTTTTCCTGCCTTTTGGTTGGACAGTCTAATAATTCTTTATTTATTTTTATTGGTAGTGCTCTCTCTTCCAAACCTCTACACCTCACGGTAGAAGGGGAGCGACTAAGTAAGTAAGTAAGGGTAGTCAGCAACCAGTATTTAAAAAGCTGCAGAAACAAACCCGAACCATAGGAGGTAGGAACCAGTGCTGTACCAAACAATTGATTGAGACAGGCCCCACTTCGGTATACTGCCCCTTACAATAGAAATAGGTGTGGGTCCGGCAACGTTGTTGTTTGGCCGTCCCCATACACAGTCCACTGGAAGCATTGCTGTGGACATGGACTGAACACTAGCAAGCACAAACACTCAAGGATGAGATTGACTATCTCTTAAAAGAGAAAATTATTTCAAAGTCTGAATCTCCCTATAGCTCAAGTGTGGTGCTATTAAGGAAGCCTAGTGGTGAACACAGGTTATGTATTGACAACCGGAAGCTTAATGAGATCACAGAATCTCAGGTGGACCCATTACCTGACACCAACCAGCTGTTCTCTACACTGAGTAAGGCTAGGTATTTATCGAAGGTAGATCTAAGCAAGGGATACTACCAAATACCAGTGAAACCAGAAGTTAGGAAAATGCTGGCATTTAGTACATCAGACGGACACTACGAGTTTAATGTACTAGCCTTTGGGCTGAAAAATGCTCCAAGTATATTTTCAAGAATGATGAGGAAATTGTTGGAACCTCTACAAAATCCCCATATCACTAACTTTATGAATGACATTCTTGTTGCTACAAACACATTTGAAGAGCATATAGTAGCGCTCTCCATGTTGTTTGACAGACTGAGAGAAACTGGATTGACTGCACGTCCAACCAAGTGCTATAACGGTTGTAAGGAGTTGAAATTCCTAGGTCACACTATTTCTACAGGTCATATGTCTCCTGACCCAAAGAATATAGAGAAGTTAAAGAAGGCACCCAGACCTCAAAGGAAGAACGATATGAGATCATTCGTGTCATTATGTGGGTTCTATCAAAAGTACATACCCCACTTTAACTCTCTGTGTGCACTATTAACCAACTTAACGAAGAAAGGACAGCCTGACAAAATTCAATAGAATGCAGATTGTGAAAAAGCTTACACAGAGCTAAAAGAAAAACTCACCAGCAAACCCATCCTTACGCTACCCGATATCACACAGGAATTTGTATTAAGGACGGACGCTAGCAGTGTAGGTATTGGTGCAACTCTCTTGCAGCAATCAAAAGTCCAGCCGGAGGAACTTTTACCAGTCGCCTACGCCAGTAGGAAGCTGAATGCAGCTGAGTTGAACTACTCGACCATAGAGAAAGAATGTTTAGCTCTAATTTGGTCCATCGACAAATTTTCTCCTAACCTGTATGGGACACACTTTATTGTCCAAAACGATCACCAGCCTTTAACATTCTTGGCTGCATCTAAAAAGTTAAATTCGAGATTGTTAAGGTGGAATCTGCTTCTGGCGCCTTATTCCTTTACCGTGAATTACATTCCAGGAAGAGACAATGAAGGAGCTGATTTTTTAAGTCGATACCCTATTACTATGGAAGGACAGACGCAAAAGGATTAACTACAACAGGGGTTTACACGTCAGCTATGACAGGTCACAGATAGGAAAGGATGGGGCTATGTCGTGAAACGAGTTGTGTAAACCCACTACTTTGTTAAATCCCTATGTCGAGAGCTCAGCCAATCAACGAGCAACGTTCACCAGTCTCTGAGACAGAATTAATTACAAGAAGTTACGCCAGGAAAAAAAAACTTAAGCCCTGTTTTTTTCGGATGTGGGTCGCGGCCATCTTGTTCACGCAATATGGCGGAAGAAAACTGAATAAAATTAGACTGTACGAGGCATGAGACTAAACCGGAGTTAACCAATCAGCTTGCCCTGCCAGGAACCAACCAAACGCTTTCCTTATCCATTAGAAGTTACTTTACTTGCCTATATAATCAGGCGAATTTTATGCTAAAGCACGCAACACCAGACACGAAGCCAGAGACACGACCGACTGAAGAAGAGGTGAAGCTGTCACCTTGATTTATAGCTTACCTGAATGCATTGACCTGAAGCCTGCTTCGCTAGTCGAGTCAAAAACTGGCCTGTTTGAATCTTAGAGGGTAAATATATTTACGATAAACTGGTAGGAAAATAGGCCTTCAGCAGATAATATAATGTTGGTATTTGGTGTGTCATTCATACTACCTACACCTGTATATATATTTTATATAAAATGTTTCAATATGAACGTATCAGGTTACTGATTGTATCTTGGAGAATTAGGTATAATGATTGTATTTCCTGATATGGATTGATGAAGACGAAGAGTAATAGGACTCATACTTCAACCTATTGTCTCCTATAACTTCAGCCTATAACTTCAATCTATTATCTTAGACCAACTGAAATATAACCAAAACAGTCCTTGTTAGGACTCATCAATCTATTGTCTCATCTAAGATCAACTGCAATATAACCAAAACAGTCCTTGGTAGGACTCAATCTATTGTCTCCTATAACTCAATCTATTGTCTCCTATAACTTCAGTCTATTATCTCAGATAAGACCAACTGAAATATAACCAAAACAGTCCTTGTTAGGACTCAATCTATTGTCTCATCTAACTCCAATCTATTGTCCCATATAACTCCAACCTGAGATATCACCAAACAGTCCTCGTCCCATATACTCCTATCATCAGAACACAACAATATTGTTAGGATATATGGTACCATCACTTGTCAGAGAAGAGAGGGCCTGGTATATTATAGGGGGAAGGACATTGTTGTATCACACCTAGGTGTACATATTATTGGATGTATTCATGTATTGATTTTATATTATTGAATGTATCCATGTCATTTATCAGAAAGAAGGTTTTGCAAGTAGACACATGTCTTGTCTCGCTATTGCTAAATCATACTGAGCCATGTTGTCATTCATCCTACATGCAGACACCTGAGGCACACGCTCATTCCATCCACATTAGAAATAGGTGGGCTTGATGACAGAAATTAGCCCCTATTTTTCCTTGTTACAGGTTTTATTCGTGTCATAAAACCTGAGGTCGTATGTTCGAGTCAATCCAGCTGCCTGGAACTTCGCAGGAGTATAGAGATTGCACAGAAGCTACATCTTTAGTCCCCCTCAGTCTTGGGTGGGCTAAAGTAACGAGTCTCAGCAGGAGTTGCGTGAACCAAACTAAGGAGATCAGAACGTTTTAAGAGATGAGTTCACATTAGTACTATTTCTGTCAGCATTGTGAGCAAAGTTAGTGTCAGTGACGAGAAAATGAATTAGCATAGCAAGAGAAAAAAATTAACAGCATAGCTGATAAATGTTATATACTTAATTAACAGCACAGCTGATACTTGTACTATAATTGAATAACAGCACAGCTGATATAATTATTGTTCCTATAATTTGGAAAACTTGTAATATCTTTATATATCTATATAAAATATAAATATTTGTAAATCATATGTAAACTTACAAATCCATTACATTCCATTTTCCAACATTCACCCTTCAGCACAAGAGTAGATAGTGTATATACTAAATAAATAATAAGGAAATTGTATTTGAACGACTTGTCAAATTTTATCATTGTTAAGTAAAAATCTGTTTCCTTGTTTTTTTTAATATCACAGTTAGTTACACAGCGGAGGTATCACTTTATATCGGTCTCCTCTCTACTATTGTTTTCGAGATCAGATCATTCACAGCCGTAACTAACTTGTGATACCAGTAGTTCTCTCAGACACTGGGACTTCACCATTTTCTGCAGAAATTCTATTTCTGTAATTGTAAGTACTATACTGATCCTAGAGCCAATTAAAAACCTCACGCCACAACGGGACAAGAAGAGAGCTGTAAACAAACATAACGGATATTACGATGACTCGTGACAAGATGAGAGATGTAGACAAACATAGCGGGTATGACGATGACATGGGACAAGAAGAGAGCTGTAGACAAACATAACGGATGTGACGATGACCCGGGACAAGAAGAGATGTGTAGACAAACATAACGGGTATGACGATGACACGGGATAAGAAGAGAGCTGTAGACAAACATAATGGATATGACGATGACACGGGACAAGAAGAGAGCTGTAGACAAACATAACGGGTATGACGATGACAAAGGGCAAGGAGAAAGCTATAGACAAACATAACGGATATGACGATGACACGGTACAAGAAGAGAGCTGTAGACAAACATAACGGGTATGACGATGACACGGTACAAGAAGAGAGCTGTAGGCAAACATAACAGACATGACGATGACACGGGACAAGAAGTGAGCTGTAGACAAACTTCTTCTTGTTCATCTTCGTACACTCTCTGACGTCCACTTAAATGTTCTCAAAGAAAGCAGTAGTCAGTTTGAGGCTATTTGAATCCCCGTAAAGCTTTTCCCCGAAAGGAGCTGGCGTCGGCCATATGCACTTTCTCTGTACCACATATAAGGGGCAACTTTGAAGCAGATGTTCAGCAGTCATTTTATCAGTGCCACTGTTACACTGATCGGTAGTTCCTATCTTTAGCTTGTTGAATAGATGGTATCTCAATCTGTTGTGGCCAGTGCGGAGTCTGAAGATTACCACTTGTTCTCTTCTGTGGAGCTGGTAGTAAGCATCATTCTGTGTGTGACCTGGATGTTCTACATTCCATTTGTTTCTGTAACTGATTCTGATAAAACTCTTTGCCTCCTCAAAAGTTATGCTTGCATCAGGCTGATGTAGATGTGAACCTTCTTTTGCCATTCTGTCCGCCTCTTCATTGCCGGCGATGTTACAATGAGATGGGATCCACTAGATCACAACACTTTTGAATCGTTGACAAAGTTTGTGGAGCACTATTCTGAGATCATCCAGGTCTGTATTATTTTGGCTTTTCAACGTTGCAATTATTGACTGTGCATCAGTAAAGAAAGCAACTTGTCTCTCTGCGCTTTCTTCTGTCAATATAACCTCTGCTGCAGTTTTCAAGGCCTCTGCCTCTGCTCTGAAGTTGCTGGAGAATCGTCCTGTCGCCACTGACAGCCTTTTTTCTGCACCAGTGCTTAAGGTCAGAAAGACACCCCCACCTCCATTTTATGCTGCATTTGTTGCTGATCCATCTGTGCATGCATGGGTCCAGGTGTTGCGTGGATAATGTTTCTCTATGTATTTTGTCGCT
Organism: Oreohelix idahoensis; assembly: GCA_024509875.1. Taxonomy (NCBI): domain Eukaryota; kingdom Metazoa; phylum Mollusca; class Gastropoda; order Stylommatophora; family Oreohelicidae; genus Oreohelix; species Oreohelix idahoensis. The sequence goes on from JAMPIV010003755.1 coordinate 129,399, forward strand.
ATGGATTTTCTATCTGTTGCAGTTTGGCTCTTTTTACTTTCAATTCCAGGAATGTTTTCTATCATTTTAGGGAAACGATTTTGTTTCCAAACTGGAAGCTTGTGTGAAGTGTAGATGGGTTTAACAGTGGATATTTCATCTATGAATACTGCTCTCATTTGTGGTTTGGTTGATTCTGCAAAATTACTTCGTTTGAGTCTTTGCCTTCTAAGAGCATTTATTCTATGGCACATTGGGTGGTCTGTTAGTCTTTTGAATTTTTCGGCCTGTTGCTGAGCCCTGTCTGTCATTGGCTGGAGGCAAGTAATCTTTTCGAGTTCTTTTATAGGTGTTGACTTCATGCCTCCCGTTATAATTCTCATTGCTTGATTTTGGAGTCTGCTAATTTTATCAAAATTTGTCTTAGCTGCTGTTGCTCATGCTGCCATGCCATATTCAAGAACTGGCCTCACTCGCCCTGTGTACAACGTCTTAAGCACTTTCTCATCTGCACCCCAAGTTGTTCCAGCAAGTTTTTTCATAATTGCCATTCGTTGTCTTGCAGAAGAGAGCTGTAGACAAACATAGCGGATATGACAATGACACGGGACAAGAAGAGAGATGTAGACAAACATAGCGGATATGACAATGACACGGGACAAGAAGAGAGCTGTAGCCAAACATAACGGGTATGACGATGACAAGGGACAAGAAGAGAGCTGTAGATAAACATAACGGGTATGACGATGACACGGGACAAAAAGACCTCTGTAGATAAACATAACGGGTATGACGATGACAAGGGACAAGAAGAGAGCTGTAGACAAACATAACGGGTATGACGATGACACGGGACAAGAAGAGAGCTGTAGACAAACATAACGGGTATGACGATGACACGGGACAAGAAGTGAGCTGTAGACAAACATAACAGACATGACGATGACACGGGACAAGAAGCGAGCTGTAGACAAACATAACCGATATGACGATGATACGGGACAAGAAGTGAGCTGTAGGCAAACATAACAGATATGACGATGACTCGGGACAAGATGAGAGCTGTAGGCAAACATAACGGATAAGACGATGACTCGGGACAAGAAGAGAGCTGTAGACAAACATAACGGGTATGACAATGACTTGTGAAGACTTTGAGCTGATGTCTGATACACCCCCCTTTACTCTGATTTCCAATAAATGTAATTAAACGTTAATGTTATTATGTCTTTGAAACCACCGCTGATAACGGCGCTAAGTCTAAATGTTATATAGTCTGTTTGCACCCACTGTTGCGAGTGTAGTGGTTTGGTCTATATCATCGCCACACAGGCTAATTCAATATATGTGTGCTGCTGTCCTGTCACTGTGTCTGGAATGTTGACCTGGGTGTGTGTTGATATGTTCGCACACCACGGTACGTACATAAGAGTACATGCAGGAGTCAAAAAGGGTTGCAAACGTCTAGAACAGTTCGATACTGTTTATTCCGTACAACACAGACACGATGACATAAATGACACACATTCGACAGCAAAACACGAATCATATAATTTCCACATTGCATTAAATATATATAATACGGCCTGTCCACATCCTGGCCTAAACAGTACTTCAACACGCACTAAAGCCTGCATCATCCGGCAGCTTCATTAATCTTCACAATATGGCCTACAAAAGTACTTCAATACATAGCGAAGCCTGCATCACCCGGCAGCTTCATTAATCTTCACAATATGGCCTACAAAAGTACTTCAATACATAGCAAAGCCTGCATCACACGGCAGCTTCAATAATCTTCAAAATATGGCCTACAAAAGTACCTTAATACACAGCGAAGCCTGCATCACCCGGCAGCTTCATTAATCTTCACAATATGGCCTACAAAAGTACTTCAATACATAGCAAAGCCTGCATCACACGGCAGCTATAATAAGGTTCATATGGCCTAAACAAATCTTCACTGCAGTGTATCACATAGGCTGTACACACAGCGAAATATATAAGTCGACATTTTCTCAAATCCTACGTAGGCATACATTATCCAAAAACACTGGGACTCGACCTACACGGTCCACGCCCAAAACACAACTCCCTAAATCACACACTAGTCCCGCCAAAAAACCCGTCACGAGATTCGGTTGTCTTGAACACCGTTCTCGATAACACATGCAGACTAGCGAGCTATTCACATGACTCAAAACAGTACAGAATAAATACATTAAACAGCGTTCACACGCTTATCTGTACTCTGTCACCCGAAAAATAGGAAAAGATAATTCTATCCTAAAGTCAAACAAGTATCCGCTTAATCAAGCGTTGCAACTCGAAATTTAATTTGTTCAAAACATTCTAAAGATTACTTCCCCTTCCATAAGTTCCACTTGCAACAGTTACCACCCGCTCCGGGAAAAAAAATGATTCTATCATTTTTTTGAAAAAATTAACTCCCAAAAACGAAAAATTTAGAAGACAATTAAGCTCTAACGTATGCCTACAAAAATATCTTATTTTAAATCAAATTATATCTACAACAAATATCAGCATTAAAGTGTAAAGTAGCAATTAAAGCATACAGCATAACCAGCTAAGTATAAAAAGTAATTAGTTAAATATACAAATATGATCAGTTCCAAAACTAAGTTACGTATATTTAGTACAAACCAAACCGAAAACAACCAATCGAAAGAGAAAACACAAGATCAATCAAAAGAAGAATGATCTGTAAAAAAAAAAGGAAAGTAAGAACTCAACAATACCATATACTCATAATTAAGTTGGACAATTACATGTAAAATAAATACAACTGTCAAAAGTAGATATGTTATATCAAGTCATATAACCACTCCAACAATACAAAGAATAGAGGTATAAGTGTTGAATGAAGACAAAGTATACAAATAGAATCAAGTAAAATGAAGATGAGGTACGAAAGTATAAACAAGATATGAAATCCATACCGAAAAGACAACAGAAAAGAAGGAATGAAATGAAGAATAGTTACCAAAGACAGATAGAAAGCAAAGGCACAAACGCAAAGAAAGTTAATAACAGTATATACTAATAACTGTTTAGATTAGACAACGTATTCAAAAATAAATATATAAACATGATCGAAAAGCACAACACAAAATATCAAAGTATATCTATACTAACACCACCAAAAAAAAATTTACAACTAAACAAAACCTAATAAGTAATTTAACTAAGTTACAAGAGTTATACAAAACTAACATAAATAAATTATAGGCATCGAACAAACAAGTAATAGCATTACTATAACTAATACTACCAACGCACAATCAAGCGCTAAAAATAAAAAATACATCATAATAAAAAACAACTTTTTACAAGAACTAATCAAACTACATATCAATGATATCACGAAGTCAAATGCTGGGCACACACAACAAAAAATTACAATGCCAAAATAAAAAAAAATCATTTTTTTCAACAGTACCGTACAAACATATTTTTTCTCGATAAGTTACATAAAAACAGTATTTAATTTTTAAGTAATTCAGTAATACTTTAAGTAAAGCCTAATAATGAAATCAATATTTTAACAAAATGAGTGAAATATAAAACAAAAATCCTATCTCGAATAAACCTTTAAATCAACACATGTAAATTTAATTTATCCTTTAAGTTCTTTCTGCTGACAATTACGTTCAGCTCCGTACAATGCTATTTAGCTATAACTTTATCTCTTATTCAAATCGATAAGATATACATCTATAAATAAATCTACAATCTGTTATTACTATGAAATATAAAAAAGGTTCTATAAAAATATCTACAAAAAATAATTTTTTTTTATTTAAAATAATCTGCTAAGAAAATAATCTACATGTCTGACTGGCAAGAAAATCAAGTTCTGGAAAAATCGAAGTTTCACAAAAAGTTAACAAATCCAAATACAAGATCATGTATGATACATGCAAGCTATTTTCAAAATTACATTTCACAACATACCAGATAATACACATCTTCTCTGTATGTTCTATATATTAATTAATCATGACATCAAAACATGAGAAAAATATAAATTAAGTGAATAACGAACACTCAGGACTATCTAAAAGTAACCACTACATCAACACAATAAATGAGTTTGTGCAATCTCATCATGTACAAAACTATCCTGAACAACACAGTTGCAAAAATTCTAAGTTGAACAGAGTAGTATAAAGGATAATAATTACATACTACACATTATCAACACAATAATATATAAATAGCATAAAAATGTATTAATACATCATCAAAATACAGACATATAAATAACAATAAAAAATTATGGCAATCAAATGATGCATAGAAATAATCATTACAACAAAATTATATGTTATTTCAAAACAACAACATGTCATGTACTAATATAGAATACAAAAATATTTACTATCTAAGGAAAAAAAAAATACGCCGTAAAATTTCCCACTCTCTTGTAAACATGCTTGACCTTCAGTAAGCAACACCTCAGATTTAGTTTGACGCTGACAGGTTTCGGTTGACTACTCGAGCGGAAAGTTGACTCACATTTCTGACCGTCAATATGTCGCAGAAGCCTTGACTCTTATCGCAACGTAGCTTCTGTCAACAAATACAAATAAAATTTCCATTTTACTCAATAGTGAAATTTAATGAAAAAACGTAGAAATCACGTTTACAATTACCCAACACCGGCTTGTGTAAAAACCCGGTCTCTTCACGATGTCACTAGCTCTCTCTATCACATGTAGATATCATAGAATTCTTGGGGACAACATGACCGACCTTGAATGTCGCCGCTGCCTTACGCTGAAACAAAGTCTCACATTCACAACAACAAGTAGAGCAAGCAATAGTATTCAAGCATCCACTGTTATTTTTACTCTGTTTACTTTGATTATAAATGACTCTAGGCTCATGTTGAACAAAATTAGCACAATTGCGCTTATTATTTGATCTATGATCAAAATACTTATTATTACCGTTGCCTTGTTTACAAATAATCACTTTAGTCTTTTGTTGAGGAACATTATTCTGGTGATGTAAAGCAACATTTGAAAAGCTATTATCTCTATCATACTTTCCAACATTTTTACAATCAAAACTTTGAGATTTGTTAAATTGTCTACAGTATCTAGGAGAAGGAAAATTATTATTTACTGATCTCCCTTGGTACTGTTTAATCTTGGGGTTATCTCTCTTACTAGAACTGTTTTTCTTTTCCCCTATGGGAATATCTTTACCAATAGTTTCAAAATGACTATGCTGAGTTTGACAACTGCCAGAAACAATAGTATCTCTATTGTTCCGCATATGGGTTTCATCTTTGGAACAAGTAGTAATAGTCTCAACACCCGCTATTAATTTCTGCGTATTTCCAGTAGTAGACAAATATTTGCTCTTATGAGTCTTGACCTGTAATATATCACCTTTCTTTTCCTGACCAACAGAACTGCCTGTTACACTAGAATCTTTGTTGGTCTGACGCCAAGAATTATCACTGGAACTATCAGTAATATTAGAACTTTTAAAGTTGTATTTACCACGAAAAGATCTGTCTTTACCATGAATGACCTCTCTCTGAGCTACTTTCTGTCTATCATTGTCAACATTGACAGAAGAGCACCTTTTGTTTTTCAAAACCATATCTAGTAAGCCATATATTCTGTCCCTTGCTTCTGTAATTTCATTATTTTTAAGTGAAATCTCTTCACTTAACCTTTTATTTAACTCCTTAACAGCCAAAACTTTGTCGCTTTCTTCTGCTAGCAAATTTTCAATTTTAGCGACCTTCTCTTTCTCCATAGTTAACTCTTCTAATTTCACCTTTACATCCTTTTCTTTGGTTGCTCTCCTCTGTCGCGCTAGTTTCCTCAATCTCATCTTTTGAACCTCTTCTATCTGTGGCTGAAGTCGAGCCACTTGAGCCTGAAGTCCTTGGATTTGAGCAGCTTGTGCCTTTAACTCATTCATATTCTCCGAGGATACATTACTCTTTTCTTTCAGTTGGCGACTGAGAATATCATTGTCATCCAACACATCCTGAAGCATATCTTTATAAGTCTTCTCACAGTCATTTCTCTCAACCTTCAATTTCTCATACATCTCTTTCTGTTCTTGAAGTTCCCGGTGAGATTACCTATCTGAGCTTCCAAGTCTTGGACTTTGCTTAAAGCTGAGTTTAATGTAGCTTGTGCACTAGAAAGTTCTGAGTTTGATTCAAGTATCTCACTTTTAAGCTTATACACAGTTGCCTGTAGTTCGCTCTCTTTAGCAACACCTTCTAGGAAATTCTCCCTTTGCTGTAGAGCACTCTGTTTGTTTACTTTTGCTTGTTTCTCAATTCTCAATTCCCTTTCCTGCTCATCAGATGTATGGTTGTGGATTATTTTGAATATGCTTTGCATTATATGTCCGTGTTCAAGTTCAATATACTGTATAAAAACACACGAAGGTGCCGTAGCAAATTCACCAAATCCTTGGCCATTACCAAATTGCAAACAAACTTAAAGTTGTGTTCAGCAAATAACTCCAGGGATGTTGACACATTAATCAAAAAATCATCCATTATCCATTCTCCAAGTCGTGCACCTCTCAATCCCTTACCATCTCTACCTACCACCAATGCAGACTCCAACATAGGCCTTATATCTGTAGGGCACATGGTGATTCACTTACTTAATCAACTATATATAGTAATAAATTATAGTTATGACAAATTACTGTCGCAAAAGGTTTGACAATTACCCTTCCAGCTCACAAAGTTAACTATTTGTCAAGAAATGAGCTTATTCCTCAATTCTGTATCACCAATTCCTTTTTATAGCACCTTTATCAAGTCACATCATTATCAGGAAAATCGACATATGTCAACAGCCATTAACACCTATGCATCAAATCTTAATCATATGTCAAATTAGACATAAACAACAATAATAACAAAATGAGCAATTAGGGAGGCCCAGCGACATATATGAAGTGACACAATTTACACAAGACACAATCACTTATCTGTCAATGATCCCGCTTCTTTTCCGCCACGACACTGGGTATCACATAGACTGCTAAAACCTTCACTGCGGGAAAGCACTGCAACTTGATTCGTTTCTCTTCAGGTAATTTCGTCAATATGATATGTGCTTAACAATGCACAAGTTGACAGGAACCATAATACAGCACACACTGCAACTCTTGACTCTTCTGTAGTCTGAAATGTACACGGCAACTCCGTGTATCATAACATCTTGAACTTGTGATGGTGATAACTGGCACAGGTAACTCGAATATTGCAGGAATCCGTCACAACCCGTATAAATGCTGGTACAAATACTGTCCAAGTCTAATTGAACTTCCTTGACCACTGCAGACGTTGTTGTCGTCTATAGGCATGAAATAGGACGTCAATTGCTACTGTTGTAAAGTTGCCTTCAACCAAATAAAGCGTGCGTTGTTTCTCAAATGCGCCACCCAGGCAGATAATAACTAATTCACAGTTCTGAAGTACAGGAGATTCAAGCCACGCCTACATAAGGCTAATTATAACAAAGTCAAGTGTTCTACACTCTTGTCACGTGCAAGTCATACGTATTATTTTCAACTTGTAGTGACTGATCCTCTAGATATGTTATGGTCTGGTGGACAAAATTTGATTCACATTATCTTCTTGCTTCAAGTACATATCACTGTAGAGGTAACAATTTCTTAATTGTATACGCCACTCAGGCACATCTTAAATCATATCCAATGATATGAAAACTACGCCACTTAGGCTATCGACGCGAATAGTCGTAGATGTCAGATCCTGTTAACTGAAAACCACCACTGATACACCCCCCTTTACTCTGATGGTTTCAATAAATGTAATTAAACGTTAATGTTATTATGTCTTTGAAACCACCGCTGATAACGGCGCTAAGTCTAAATGTTATATAGTCTGTTTGCACCCACTGTTGCGAGTGTAGTGGTTTGGTCTATATCATCGCCACACAGGCTAATTCAATATATGTGTGCTGCTGTCCTGTCACTGTGTCTGGAATGTTGACCTGGGTGTGTGTTGATATGTTCGCACACCACGGTACGTACATAAGAGTACATGCAGGAGTCAAAAAGGGTTGCAAACGTCTAGAACAGTTCGATACTGTTTATTCCGTACAACACAGACACGATGACATAAATGACACACATTCGACAGCAAAACACGAATCATATAATTTCCACATTGCATTAAATATATATAATACGGCCTGTCCACATCCTGGCCTAAACAGTACTTCAACACGCACTAAAGCCTGCATCATCCGGCAGCTTCATTAATCTTCACAATATGGCCTACAAAAGTACTTCAATACATAGCGAAGCCTGCATCACCCGGCAGCTTCATTAATCTTCACAATATGGCCTACAAAAGTACTTCAATACATAGCAAAGCCAGCATCACACGGCAGCTTCAATAATCTTCAAAATATGGCCTACAAAAGTACCTTAATACACAGCGAAGCCTGCATTACCCGGCAGCTTCATTAATCTTCACAATATGGCCTACAAAAGTACTTCAATACATAGCAAAGCCTGCATCACACGGCAGCTATAATAAGGTTCATATGGCCTAAACAAATCTTCACTGCAGTGTATCACATAGGCTGTACACACAGCGAAATATATAAGTCGACATTTTCTCAAATCCTACGTAGGCATACATTATCCAAAAACACTGGGACTCGACCTACACGGTCCACGCCCAAAACACAACTCCCTAAATCACACACTAGTCCCGCCAAAAAAACCCGTCACGAGATTCGGTTGTCTTGAACACCGTTCTCGATAACACATGCAGACTAGCGAGCTATTCACATGACTCAAAACAGTACAGAATAAATACATTAAACAGCGTTCACACGCTTATCTGTACTCTGTCACCCGAAAAATAGGAAAAGATCATTCTATCCTAAAGTCAAACAAGTATCCGCTTAATCAAGCGTTGCAACTCGAAATTTAATTTGTTCAAAACATTCTAAAGATTACTTCCCCTTCCATAAGTTCCACTTGCAACAATGTCACGTGACAGAAAGACTTGGTATAAGTTTGTTAAAGACCTGTGATCCATGTTGAACACTAGATAGTGATGATGTATAACAGTTGTCTTTTATATTTGTGTGTCCGTCATGATGAACATAGTAGTTTCTGTATGTATAACAGTTGTCTTTTATATTCGTGTGACCATCATGATGAACATAGTAGATTCTGTATGTATAACAGTTGTCTTTTATATTTGTGTGACCGTCATGATGAACATAGTAGTTTCTGTATGTATAAAAGTTGTCTTTTATATTTCTATGATCGCCATGATGAACATAGTAGTTTCTGTATGGATAACAGTTGTCTTTTATATTTCTATGACCGCCATGATAGTAGTTTCTGTTTGTATAATAGTTGTCTTTTACATTTCTGTGACCGCTATAATGAACATAGTAGTTTCTGTATGTATAACAGTTGTCTTTTTTATTTCTGTGACCGCCATGATGAACATAGTAGTTTCTGTATTTATAAAAATAGTCTTTTATATTTGTGTGACCGCCGTTATGAACATAGTAGTTTCTGTATGTATAACAGTTGTCTTTTATATTTCTGTGACCGTCATGATGAACATAGTAGTTTCTGTATGTATAACAATTGTCTTTTCTATGCCAAATCTTCGACAACTCTTTTTTGTTTCCTTTGTGCGTCCATCATTTTCTTGTAACAATAACTCTTTAAGCCAAGCTTTTTTAGACTGTACACGAGGTGTTTTTTTAGACTGTACACGAGGTACTTTTTTAGACTGTACACGAGGTGCTTTTTTAGACTGTACACGTGGTACTTTTTTAGACTGTACACGAGGTCCTTTTTTCAGACTGTACACGAGGTGCTTTTTTAGACAGTACACGAGGTGCTTTTTTAGACTGTACACGAGGTGCTTTTTTAGACTGTACACAAGGTGCTTTTTTAGACTGTACAAGAAGTGCTTTTTTTAGATAAGGTGCTTATTTCTATTGTCAATTTTGCATTAGTTTTATTTATACGTTCTAATACAATTTCCTTTTTCTACAAACGTGTTTTCACGCTCCTATAGAAATCAAAACAATTAAAGGCCAACATCAAAATGAGAATTTTCAACTGAAATGTCAAGTGAGTCGCATTATATAGTTGTAGAACATGGATAACAACAAAATAACAACCATGAAGATGCAGACTTTTGTAGATGGGCGCGTGCATAGAAAAAAGATAAAAATGGTACAAGATCATCAATGTGGAGCTGATGACGTAGACAAGTGCCAAGGAACAAGAGAATAGAAGAAGACGCTAGCGATGGATTGGACACACGTTGAGGAAACCTGCTGACAGAATTTCCAGGGTAACAGAAGTAGAGACTGGACAAAGAAAACATGGAGAAGAGAAATGGAGACACATGAAAGCGAATATAACAGTGATATTAAAATAAGAATACAAAAGGCTACAGGGTCTTTATTTGTATTGGGAAATATATGGAGAAATCAAGTTCAACACAAAAATCAAATATTGAGTTATATATGGACAGACTTGAAGCTGATGGCACTCTACAGGAGGGCACGTCAGGTATTTGTTCAAGTCCTATGCATGTTTGGGAGCTAATGATATTGCTTGATTGTTTCATTTCTCTTTATGTGCATTTCCGCTTATTTTTATAGTTCTTTTTGCGTTTATTGATCATCTATCAGTGGCTGCTACAACTGACATTACAACACAAACTGACATTACTACAACAACTGACATTACAACAACAACTGACATTACTACACAAACTGACATTACTATAACAACTGACATTACAACAACAACAGGCATTGCTACAACAATTGTCATTACTATAATAACTGACATTACTAAAACAACAGACATTACTACAACAACAGACATTACTAAAACAACAGACATTACTACAACAACTGACAGAACTACCAGAACAGACATTACTACAACAACTGATATTACTACAACTACTAATGCTGACATTACCTGTATTTATATATGTGCTGCAGTTGTCACAGAAGTAGTGCAGTGTGTTGAATGTATTACATTATATTTTAAATTATGTAATACAACCCTTTTTACTCGTTTCAGTTTGCTCAACTTCAGAATTGTTAACGTTAATAAATTTCATTTAAAGGCCTCTCCATAAATACCCTATCTTCATTCGTATACATTTATTTGTACGTTATGGAAACATTTGTTAACACTTATATAAATCAAGACACAGAAAAAATGTGAGAGAGGAATGTCAAACTCACAGCCAAGGGAGAAATTCTTGTTGTGGGGAAATATTCAAGCTCTGTGTGATACAGAAACTGATGGTGGAGGCTGGATAGTTATACAGGTGACTATCTATCTATCTATCTATCTATCTATCTATCTGTCTATCTATCTATCTATCTATCTATCTATCTATCTATCTATCTATCTATCTATCTATCTATCTATCTATCTATCTATCTATCTATCTATCTATCTATCTATCTATCTATCTATCTATCTATCTATCTATCTATCTATCTATCTATCAAATTGAACATGTAACAGAACACAAAGTTCTAGGGATCACGATTGACCAGCACTTAACGTGGAACTCCCATGTACGGAATTTAACCAAACACTTGCCACAAAAGACGTACCAGCTAGCCAAAATAAAACACTTCTTAGACGCAGACACTAGACTATTGTTCTACACCTCACATATACAGACACATTTAGATTACTGCTCTACACTATGGGATTGTTGCCCTGCTTCCACCTCGAAGAGACTGCACTCCCTGCAAAAGAGGTCAGTACGTCTGATCACCGATAATCGCACGACACCACACACAAGAACAGGAAAAGAACCCAAAACACTGTCGCTAAAAAAACGTCTTCTCTACAAAAAAGTCAAGCTGACTCACACAATTCTATCTAACAATGCCCCGTCGTACCTAAGATCATTGTTTCAAACCAGTAGAAGGGAGGGACAACGATTACATCAGTTACGTCTGCCCAAACCTAGGATCGACCTGTTCAAAAAGAGTCTAGCCTACTCTGGTGCCTACTTATGGAACAGCCTTCCACACCACCTAAAAAGCCTACCTACACAATATTCTTTTAACAAAGCACTTTTCAATCACTTCCTCAACACTGATTATCTACCCCCATAGAAACAGCATTTGCCTGTCAACATCTCATCCATAGGTCAACATTTTTTTTATTCCTCTTCCGCTCGTTTTTGTGTGTGAATAATTTGTTTTATATCCATGTAATATCATTATTATATTCACTTTAAAATATTATTATATAATGTGATGCATGTGTGAATGTAGCCACATAATACTGTACTTTAGAAATGTGAGTCGTGAGAATGTACCCGCATACCACTGTACTTTAGAAATGTGAACGTTTTTTTTTTCTTTCTTTTTTTCTTTTTTTATTGCTAAAAGACTTTTCCTGCCACAGAAGTGCGTAAGAAAGTGTTATTATTATTATTTCATTTTCCACCAAGAATGTATGGACATAAGCGAGAATGTGTTTATGTACCGTAATTTTTGTATTGATGGTTGACACATTCAAAAAACACAGATTAATTGTAGACGGATTGACCGCATGAGTGAGTGTCGGTATACATAATTTATTTATTTTTATTTATTGTTTTATTTATTTTATTTTATTATTACTTTTTTCCCCCAATTACTAGCTTGTTTGTTTCAAAAAAAAAAACCTACTCATTTTTTTATTACGATTGCATACTGTAAATGAATGCTGTTATGGTAACTTTATAATATTGCATGCCTTTAAATTAATGCTTAAAGCATCATGTGGGAATGAAAGGATATAGTATGCAAGATTAATGAGAGTGGAAGGGCAGAATGTTAGACGGGCCTGCGCGCCCAATTCTTTACCCTTCGAAAATAAAGTAAGTTCTATCTATCTATCTATCTATCTATCTATCTATCTATCTATCTATCTATCTATCTATCTATCTATCTATCTATCTATCTATCTATCTATCTATCTATCTATCTATCTATCTATCTATCTATCTATTTATCTATCTGTCTGTCTGTCTGTCTGTCTGTCTGTCTGTCTATCTATCTATCTATCTATCTATTTATCTATCTATCTATCTATCTATCTATCTATCTATCTATCTTTCTGCCCAAACCTAGGATCGACCTGTTCAAAAAGAGTCTAGCCTACTCTGGTGCCAACTTATGGAACAGACTTCCACACCACATAAAAAGCCTACCTACACAATATTCTTTTAACAAAGCACTTTTCAAACACTTCCTCAACACTGATTATCTACCCCCATAGAAACAGCATTTGCCTGTCAACATCTCATCCATAGGTCATGTAGCAAAGTTGATTTTGCTGGGGAGGTTATGATGGTATCCTAAAAGAATGAAAAGGTGTCTGCTTTAACCGTGTGAGGTCAAGCACAAGTAGGTCTCTGACTCTGTAAATGATGATGATGAATTATGTGCAGAGAACCTACAGCTACCTCCCTAGGTCTCACACGGTCACTATACTGGCTCTAGTGTATGGTGTATGGTGTACCTAGTGTCTAGGGGAGAAATGAAATGATGGTACACAACAGTCAAACACTTTAAGTTTCTATAAAAGAAGATAATAAAATTAGCAGTTAAGTTTTTCTTTGAACAAATATTCTTTACACTTTTTTTTGCCTTTCCATTCATAGCTTGTGGACAGGTCTTTGAAAATAAGGACAAGATAGTTTACAGAAAAGAGCAATTAATTTTTTTGGGACAATCTGCCCAATAACTAAAATGTTAATATGTATTTATGTGTGTCTTTCCTGTAGGAAACATTAAAAGAATTCACTTTATTCACATAAAGGGAGAGTCACTGTATATGAGGGCTGTAGTTCATCCTACCCACATAAACGTCCTGTGTATTATTTTGAACCACCAGAAAATGTCAGAGATGCCCCAGATGTCTAACACATCACCTGGGAGTCTTTGTTGAAAGATATTTCAATGTGTAGTTGCAGAAAAGTTCAATTTCACCACTCGCCAAAGCTCCTACTGATATCTTCGACAGCATATAAGTCTGGTTGGAGACTGGTTGGCGTTTATTTGTACTCAGCAGGTTTCCTGTCACCAGCCGGCAACAGGAACATAGACCCTCTGCAACAAAAGGACACCCTGGCCTTTTACATCCGATCACTTATTCTAACACTTAATTTCCTACGTGGGTATGGGGTCAGCTTCGCGTGCCTTACAAGTGCACTCGCCCCGAATTGTACAGGACTCCCACCTTGCTGTGACCACACCTCAGGTCCTTATAGTAGATACGCCACTGTACGTTTACATACTTGTCCTCAGTATAATAATGTGGAGTAACCACATTTCCTTTTATATGATCTTTTCTTTTCTTTTTAAAATATAATTGCTTCAGGCATGTTAACCAGTGTTCATTGAACACAGAGGCTTACTAATCTATTCTAATACAATAATATGACAACATAATCATAACAAAATACATCAGTTAGATACTGTTTAATGTGAGGACTCAGCAATGTCTGCTCCTGGCATGTGCTTCACTTTTTCCCAATAGCAGTATCTAACTTTGTAGTTGGACCAAACATATTAAATTTCATAAAATATCCTTACCACAATCAAGAAATATATAAACAAATGACGCTGACTTTGTGAAGAAATGGCCTCAGCTTCCTCCGAACTGCACAGACTGTGAATTTATTCTTTATTTAAGTTTAAAATTAACACAGCTGTTTCTCAGCGTATCTGAATACAATTTTTAGTTCAACTGGCAATGAATAGTCAAAGCCTTTTGCTAATATTTACTAACACTGACCAATCGAAACGTTCTACTACTTGAATTCAAAAGCAGTTTGAATGAAAAACCAAAATAATTTCAAATAATTTCTGCGTCTGGTGGTCGATTGGCCAGTCTGCTTTAGTCATGCCCAATACAAAAAGATATTTCGTTTAGGATTACATTTTTCCTACCACTCCCCTTTCCCATTAATACTCTGTTTACCCAAGCGAATTTGAATGTACCTCCTTGCCTTTCCCAAGCTCACGTCCCCCTAACGTTACAAAAAACATAAGCAGAGACGCCAGTCTGTCTGGTCGAACGTTCTTAGATATTAGTATTTCTTCAATAACTTATCTAATACTGGGACTATCATATTATTTAAAGTACATTCTTGTTCAGCGAACTCTACGTCATACTACCATATAATTTTTATGGGGAACTTCATAATGGTTTAAATTTCCAATTTTTTTCATAGTCAATCGTCAAATAAAATTTTGCACAAGACCGCCATCTTTCCTCTCCTTCATCTCGCTAGCATGTATTTTTCAAATACCTAACTTGTTTTTGTGACGTCAGCAATGCTACCGCGAGAAGGAAAATAAAACTGTCTGTGTGTTCGTCTCGGAAGGCTTTGTCACTACGTGTATATCTGCAAAGCACAACGTGTCAAGCAAAGCGGGGTTTTGAGTGGCGGAGTAAGAATTTGCGTTAATTATAACCGTTTTTTCGTGTTACACTACCTAATTTGTAAGGATTACTACTGATCTCCCGCGTTAAAGTCAATTTACTACGTTAATTCAGACAGTAGTTTGGCGTTACATTGCCAACAAAGCGTTAATTATAAGGCTAGGCTGCACCCGTGTATGCAGCAGATCGGTCAAAATGTTAAATATTAGTAGTGTTTCTCGAAAACGAAACTAAAAGCGTGTCAGACTTTTACCGTGAAATCGTTCTATAGGCTTGGCACTGCACAATAGGCAGCGTGGCTGGCGTGTGAGATCATCACCGTCAGACACAATAGGGCTACTGTATTTATTATCGTTTTATGCCTAAAATCGTAATGAATTGAGCGTTTATTCTAGCAGATTTTACTACACACCTCCATCTTAAAAACATGCATGCATATGCAGGTTATAATCTGCGAGATAACTTAGCTTAATGAAGTCCTATGCGTTTTTCTGATCTTCATCACAAGGATGTCTGCTCAAAAAGTCTGCACCTATGTTCTTAGGGCCGGGGATATATTCTATCAGAAATGAGTATGGCTGCAATAATAAAGACCATCTCAATAATCTTGAATTTTCATGCTTGGCCTGGGATAAGATCACGAGAGGTGAATGATCCGTTTGGACCACAAATGTCCTGCCATATAAATAAATCTGGAATTTCTTTATAGACCATATTAAAGCGAGACATTCTTTTTCACTGGTTGAGTAATTTTTTTCCGCCTTGTTCAACTTGCGGCTTGCATAAGCGACTGGGTTTAATTCCCCATCTTGTGAGGAGGACCTTTGCAATAATGTAGCGCCCAGGCCCACATTCCTTGCGTCACTTCTCACAATAAATTCTTTAGTCAAGTCAGGTAATTGCAGTACTGGCCTGCTTGTAAGCTTCTCTTTTAACTCCTGGTAAGCCAATTCACACTGTGCTGACCAACTTATAGTATCAGGTTGACCTTTGCGAGTTAAATCCGTCAGAGGAGCACATATAGAGTTAAAGTTCTTGATATACTTTTGGTAGAAACCACACAAAGATACGAAAGATCGCACATCTTTTTTTGTTTGTGGTCTAGGTGCTCTTTTTAATTTTTCCAGATTCTTGGGATCAGGGGTCATGCTACCCTGATGTACTGTATGTCCCAAGAATTCCAACTCTTTACAACCAATACAACATTTTGTTGGCCCAGCGGTTAAGTTAGCCTCTCTGAGTCTATCAAACATCATATTCAAAGAGGTAACGTGTTCCTCAAATGTTTCTGTAGCAATGAGGATATCATCCATAAAATTTGAAATACATGGATTTTTCAGGGGATCCAACAATTTTCGCATCATCCTAGAAAACACGCTCGGTGCATTTTTCAACCCAAATGGTAACATGTTAAACTCATAATGACCTTCCGAGGTGCTAAATGCTAAATAAGGTCGAACCTCAGCCTTTACTGGAATCTGGTAATAGCCTTTGCTAAGATCCACCTTAGAAAAATATTTTGCCTTGTTCAGCCTGGCAAAAAGTTGAGTAGTATCAGGTAATGGATCCACCTGACCTTCTGTGACAGCATTCAGTTTCCTGTAATCTATGCACAGTCTATGTTCTCCTGATGGCTTCCTCAAGAAAACCACACAGGAACTGTAGGGAGACTCACTGTGAAAAATAATCCCTTCTTTTAACAAATAATCAATCTCCTCTTTCAAAGCTTTTTCCTTAGCTAACGGAATAGAATAAGGCCTCATACAGATGGGTGCTGGGTCTAGTAGTTTCATATCATGTGACAACAAATTCGTGTGCTTCGGTTTATCCGTTAACACATCTGTATGTTTCTCAAGAACCTGTTGAACCTTCTCCTTCTGTATTTTTGTCAGGTGATTACTATTTTTTTTACCTGTGCAAACGTTTCACTGGGTTTCAGTGGATATTCAACCGAGGAGAGAGGTTCACTTTTCATCTCGGTTGCGATAGACAAGTCCATTAAATGTGTTCCCTCCTGGATTTGTCTGTCCAGATATTTCTTCAAAAGGTTCACATGATAGACTTTCTCCTTTCCCTTTTTGTCTATCTTATAATTGGTTCTGGATACCTTTTCCAAAACTGTATATGGCCCTTGCCAACCGATCTGAAGTTTATTGTTGCTGCCTGGCAATAGAAGAAGTACCTTCTCCCCTACAGCAAGTTCTCTATCCTTCGCTTTTTTGTTATAGTAAGCAGCATGCTTTTTCCTGGCTTGTCTCAAATTTTCATTTGTCAGTTTCAACTAGTTTTTAAACGAGTGGTCAGTTCGTTCACATATTTGTATGATGAGGTAACAGTCTCCTCTGCCTTCTCATCTGTCCAGGTCCTTAACAGCGCTTTTATTCCAAATAGGAGGGTTGCGGGTGCCACGGTTGAATTATGTGGTACCAGTGTCTACCAGAGTAAGGATGTAACTGTTCTTCCTCTTGGTCCGAGTGAGAGGTCCCACAATATCCACTGCAACTCTCTCAAAAGGTGTTCCCACTATGGGCATTTCCCCAAGAGTTGCTGGAGCAGTCCAATGCTTTGGAGCTACTCTCTGGCATTCGGGACAGGATTTCACATATCTCTTAATGTCTTCCGTTATCACTGGCCAGAAATAATGACAAGCTATATGCTGTCCTGTTGCGCTAATCTCCATGTGACCACTGAAGGGGATAGTATGACCTAACTCCATTACTTTCTCCCTATATGAACTAGGAAGGACCAGCTGTCCGTGACCAGCTGAACCAGTGCCGACCTTCCTGTATAGCAATTTATTCTTCACATAGAATTCTCCTTTAATAGGAGGAGTATGGCTCTTTGGGGGTTTCTTGTAACACGGCTTCAGTGACCTATCTTCAGCCTGTGCCTTTCTCATCTCGTCTGGATGAGTATTTATGGGTTCATCTTCTTCCTTTTTGGATTGTGATCGTGTCTGGACTGTTGCCATGATCACAGGTCTCTTGGGATTCCCCAAGAAGACATATCTACACCCCAATATCAGAGGGTAGATTGGGCCATTTAACACTGCTGTCTTGATTATTCCTTCCACATATCGCGTCTTCACATGTATCCTGGCGATGGGAAGTGTCATGGTCGCTACGTCCTTGGTTGCAGCTTGGATCTCCACTGTTTCTGTGGTGTATTGATCTGCCTGCACCAGGTGAGAACTCACAACTGAATCATAATCTAATCCCGTATCATACAAACACCTTATGGTGACTCCATTGCATGTTACATCTTCACACACTGGGGGGTGGTAAGGTTCCTGCTGTTCAATAGAGTTGACCTTTACTCCCTTCCTCCCCGTTTTCATGGCAGCGAAACTTGGAGTTTTTCTTCTACAATTTTCAGTGTTATGGTTGTCCATCCGACAATTTTTACAATACCTCTTTCCTTGGTTAAAAGGTTTTCTTTCATCATTCCTTCTATCATTGAATTGTGAGGGTCTATTCTTAAACTCATTTTGAGGCCTATCAAAGTTCTGCTTATTTCTGTTATCGAATTTATTATGATTTTGGGAGGCCTCACTCTGCTCTATTTGTTTCTTCTTTGTGCCAGCTATCTCTGCCTGGGCTGCCTGATACCTCTCAGCGACATTTATTATCTCACCCAGTCTCTAAGCACCCTGTTCCATGAAAAACTTTCTCATGTCTGGAGCCATGGACTCTCTCATCTGTTCAATGAGTATCATCTCTTTGAGATCTTGGGTTTTCCCCAAAGAGGCCCATTTCTCCATATACGTCTCCAACCGGGCGGAGAACTGGTGATAGGTCTCACCCGATAGTAGCCTGGCATTCCTAAATTTCTTTCTATAAAACTCTCCGTTCTTTTCGTATCTTAACAGGAGAGCTTGCTTCAACATGTCATAGTTGTCTTGGTCATCCCTGCTCATTTTAGAAAACACTTCATAAGCTGTTCCCCGAAGTCCCTGGGAAACCTTTACCCCCCATCTTTCTCTTTCTAACCCATGTAGTGGCTAAAAGTTCAAACCTGCTTAAATACCCTTCGATGTCATCGTCTTTCTCAACAAAATGGTCTACATGAAAACCCATAGCTGAGGTTGGGTCTCCCTGACTAGCAGTGGCATCTGAGGCAAAGGGGCTGGCACCATTTTCAGGAGCATGGCCTTGAAATTCTAACTCCCTTAGTCGTAGCTCATGCTCCCTCTGTAATCTTTTCTCCTCCTTTGCTGCTTCTCTCTGCAGCCTGTCTTTTTTCTTCTGCCTCCCTTTCGGCAGTCAATCTTTTTTCTTCTGCCTCCCTTTGCAGTCGTTTTTCCTCCTTCTCAGCCTCAAGTTTCTTCTCCTCCAACTGCAGCCTCTTAATCTCCCTAGCATCTTCTAACTGCATTTTCCTTTCCTCAGCTAACCAATGTTCTTCCGTAGTAATAAATTTGTCACATTCTGAGGTGACATAGTCAATAAAAATTTGTCCCTCCATATTCATTTCTTTAGCAGTCTGCACAGCCGCAGAGCGAAACTTGGCCAGATCTGCCATTCTGATAAATATACAATGTTCTAACTAAATCTTTAATTAATTATAAATTTATTTAATTAAATCTGGGCTCTGACACTTTCTTAACTTCCCAAATCTTGGGTAAAATATATGGGGATTTCCTGGGAAAATTAGACTGTTGTTATAGCTAAACCCCAGACCCCAATCTATGTAGTACTAAGAGAAATTCAGATGCCCGGACAAGCCTACCAATTTATGTAGCAAAGTTGATTTTGCTGGGGAGGTTATGATGGTATCCTAAAAGAATGAAAAGGTGTCTGCTTTAACCGTGTGAGGTCAAGCACAAGTAGGTCTCTGACTCTATAAATGATGATGATGAATTAGGTGCAGAGAACCTACAGCTACCTCCCTAGGTCTCACACGGTCACTATACTGGCTCTAGTGTATGGTGTATGGTGTACCTAGTGTCTAGGGGAGAAATGAAATGATGGTACACAATAGTCAAACACTTTAAGTTTCTATAAAAGAAGATAATAAAACTAGCAGTTAAGTTTTTCTTTGAACAAATATTCTTTACACTTTATTTTGCCTTTCCATTCATAGCTTGAGGACAGGTCTTTGAAAATAAGGACAAGATAGTTTACAGAAAAGAGCAATTAAACTTTTTGGGACAATCTGCCCAATAACTAAAATGTTAATATGTATTTATGTGTGTCTTTCCTGTAGGAAATATTAAAAGAATTCACTTTATTCACATAAAGGGAGAGTCACTGTATATGAGGGCTGTAGTTCATCCTACCCCCATAAACGTCCTGTGTATTATTTTGAACCACCAGAAAATGTCAGAGATGCCCCAGATGTCTAACACATCACCTGGGAGTCTTTGTTGAAAGATATTTCAATGTGTAGTTGCAGAAAAATTCAATTTCACCACTCGCCAAAGCTCCTACTGTTATCTTCGACAGCATATAAGTCTGGTTGGAGACTGGTTGGCGTTTATTTGTACTCAGCAGGTTTCCTATCACCAGCCGGCAACAAGAACATAGACCCTCTGCAACAAAAGGACACCCTGGCCTGTTACATCCGATCACTTATTCTAACACTTAATTTCCTACGTGGGTATGGGGTCAGCCTCGCGTGCCTTACAAGTGCACTCGCCCTGAATTGTACAGGACTCCCACCTTGCTGTGACCACACCTCAGGTCCTTATAGTAGATACGCCACTGTACGTTTACATACTTGTCCTCAATATAATAATGTGGAGTAACCACATTTCCTTTTATATGATCTTTTCTTTTCTTTTTTTAAATATAATTGCTGCAGGCATGTTAACCAGTGTTCATTGAACACAGAGGCTTACTAATCTATTCTAATACAATAATATGACAACATAATCATAACAACATACATCAGTTAGATACTGTTTAATGTGAGGACTCAACAATGTCTGCTCCTGGCATGTCCTTCACTTTTTCCCAATAGCAGTATCTAACTTTGTAGTTGGACCAAACATATTAAATTTCATAAAATATCCTTACCACAATCAAGAATTATATAAAAAAATGACGCTGACTTTATGAAGAAATGGCCTCAGCTTCCTCCGAACTGCACAGACTGTAAATTTATTCTTTATTTAAGTTTAAAATTAACACAGCTGTTTCTCAGCGTATCTGAATACAATTTTTAGTTCAACTGGCAATGAATAGTCAAAGCCTTTTGCTAATTTTTACTAACACTGACCAATCGAAACGTTCTACTACTTGAATTCAAAAGCAGTTTGAATGAAAAACCAAAATAATTTCAAATAATTTCTGCGTCTGGTGGTCGATTGGCCAGTCTGCTTTAGTCATGCCCAATACAAAAAGATATTTCGTTTTAGGATTACATTTTTCCTACCGCTCCCCTTTCCCATTCATACTCTGTTTACCCAAGCAAATTTGAATGTACCTCCTTGCCTTTCCCAAGCTCACGTCCCCCTAACGTTACAAAAAACATAAGCAGAGACGCCAGTCTGTCTGGTCGAACGTTCTTAGATATTAGTATTTCTTCAATAACTTATCTAATACTGGGACTATCATATTATTTAAAGTACATTCTTGTTCAGCAAACTCTACGTCATACTACCATATAATTTTTATGGGGAACTTCATAATGGTTTAAATTTCCAATTTTTTTCAGTCAATCGTCAAACAAAATTTTGCACAAGACCGCCATCTTTCCTCTCCTTCATCTCGCTAGCATGTATTTTTCAAATACCTAACTTGTTTTTGTGACGTCAGCAATGCTACCGCGAGGAGAAAAATAAAATTTTCTGTGTGTTCGTCTCGGAAGGCTTTGTCACCACGTGTATATCTGCAAAGCACAACGTGTCAAGCAAAGAGGGGTTTTGAGTGGCGGAGTAAGAATTTGCGTTAATTATAACCGTTTTTTCGTGTTACACTACCAAATTTGTAAGGATTACTACTGATCTCCCGCGTTAAAGTCAATTTACTACTTTTTTTTTTTTTTTTTTTTTCGTACGCCCGCTAATACTCGAGGCGAAATCTCAGGTCTCAGGTTATTATTAATGTCTAACCTGACATTGATTTTACGTGAGTATCCCTTTTCTTGTACAGAGACAGGTGTCCCTCGCCATTCAGGCAGATACTCGCCGATTTCGGAGGTACCCATTAGAGCTGGGTCGGCTCAGGAGCCGCCAATCCCTGGTCGACGACACTCCTTCAAATGTACTCGCCAGGTCTCGAGTTAATCCAGTCCAAATCCCGGTCGGCGAAAAATCCTCAAATGCCGTCGCCCGGGTTTGATCCTGAATCACCCGGTCGCCAGAGCGGTGTTGTAACCACTACGCTAGCGCGGCTCCCAATTTACTACGTTAATTCAGACAGTAGTTTGGCGTTACATTGCCAACAAAGCGTTAATTATAAGGCTAGGCTGCACTCGTGTATGCAGCAGATCGGTCAAAATGTTAAATATTAGTAGTGTTTCTTGAAAACGAAACTAAAAGCGTGTCAGACTTTTACCGTGAAATCGTTATATAGGCTTAGCACTGCACAATAGGCAGCGTGGCTGGCGTGTGAGATCATCACCGTCAGACACAATAGGGCTACTGTATTTATTATCGTTTTATGCCTAAAATCGTAATGAATTGAGCGTTTATTCTCGCAGATTTTACTACAGGTCAACATTTCTTTTCCTCTTCCGCTCGTTTTTTATGTGTGTGAATAATTTGTTTTATATCCATGTAATATCATTATTATATTCACTTTAAAATATTATTATATAATGTAATGTATGTGTGAATGTACCCACATAAAACTGTACTTTAGAAATGTGAGTCGTGAGAATGTACCCGCATACCACTGTATTTAGAAATGTGAACTGCTAAAAGACTTTTCCTGCCACAGAAGTGCGTAATAAAGTGTTATTATTATTATTTCATTTTCCACCAAGAATGTATGGACATAAGCGAGAATGTGCTTATGTAATTTTTGTATTGATGATTGATGATACATTAAAAAATACAGATTAATTGTAGACGGATTGACCGCATGAGTGAGTGTCGGTATACATAATTTATTTATTTTTATTTATTGTTTTATTTATTTTATTTTATTATTACTTTTTCCCCCAATTACTAGCTTGTTTGTTTCAAAAAAAAAAAAAAACCTACTCATTTTTTTTTATTACGATTGCATACTGTAAATGAATGCTGTTATGGTAACTTTATAATGTTGCATGCCTTTAAATTAATGCTTAAAGCATCATGTGGGAATGAAAGAATATAGTATGCAAGATTAATGAGAGTGGAAGGGCAGAATGTTAGACGGGCCTGCGCGCCCAATTCTTTACTCTTCAAAAATAAAGTTCGTTCGTTCGTTCGTTCGTTCGATCTATCTATCTATCTATCTATCTATCTATCTATCTATCTATCTATCTATCTATCTATCTATCTATCTATCTATCTATCTATCTATCTATCTATCTATCTATCTATCTATCTATCTATCTATCTGTCTGTCTGTCTGTCTGTCTGTCTGTCTGTCTGTCTGTCTGTCTGTCTGTCTGTCTGTCTATCTATCTATCTATCTATCTGTCTGTCTGTCTGTCTATCTGTCTGCCTGCCTGTTTGTCTGTCTGTCCGTCCGTCCGCCCGCCAGCCAGAGAGCCTGCCTGCTTGCCTGTCTGTCTATCTATCTATCTATCTATCTATCTATCTATCTATCTATCTATCTATCTATCTATCTATCTATCTATCTATCTATCTATCTATCTATCTATCTATCTATCTATCTATCTATCTATCTATTTATCTATCTATCTATCTATCTATCTATCTGTCTGTCTGTCTGTCTGTCTGTCTGTCTGTCTGTCTGTCGTCAGTCAGTCTGTCTATCTATATGTATATCTGTCTATCTGATGTCTCTCACTGCACTCGTCTGTTTTTCTGTCTCTCTGTCTATCATACTGTGTGTTTGTTAACTTACCTAACAATATATTTATCGATACATCTATGTATCTACCAGAGACGTACAAAAGGTGACGTAGAATTTTATAGAGGCTGGAATGATTACAAGAACGGATTTGGAACTCCTGATACTGATTTCTGGATTGGAAATGATATTATTCATAATCTCACTTCACAAGTAAGTATTACATAAGCTCTAATGGCTTGGTGATCACATTCTTTATAAAGATAGATCTTGAATAGTTGAGATAGTAAAGTAGTTCCAAGAAATGGTAACTCGTGGTAAGAGTAGCACAAGATAACGCCAGGTAGGCAACCTCACAGTTCAGTTGTAAAGAAGCAGATAAATCACCTTCTTGCTGGACCTATCCAATGCTCCAGGAGATGTGAATGCAGCTCAGAATTAATCCTTACTACTTTCAGACTATTTTAAAATACTTCCAGTATAAAATTAAATGATGGTATTTTAATGATTAATTAATTATATTCAAGAAATAAAGACATCTAGTATATTGTACACAAATAATTGCACACCGGGATGCCTGTAAAGAGTTTGTGCCATCACACACAAATTTCTAAATTGGTGGTGATCCTCACGTAGTTGGACTTAACTGATTATCACGTTGTAAAGTCTCCTTGTCCGCGAGGTCACAATGCTGAGGCCAGGTAGCAGTGATGGTCCACTGTTTAACGACCAACCCTTTTTCTAGTATCACATGTTACAGACCGGTTAAACTTGACACAAAATAAGCCCAGTATATGGTATCTGTTTCAGTACATGGTATCTGATGACTGGCCACTGCGATCAGAATCCACATTTTCGTCAACATTGTCATGAGATCGTGGTATGTCAGCCAAAATAATTACGTCGTACTTAATACAACACATTAAAATACATTTCCCTCTTTCCACCACATTGAAAAAAGGTGCCCAGTGAATAATGAAAGGAGAAAATGGAATGGGCGAACTCTTGAGCATTAAAAATCAAGCTCTGAAAAGGGCTGATACTTCATTTGCTAATAAATACCAGTCCTGGCAATGACTCTAGCTACGCCTATGCCGTATGGTATTGTCCTTATATCTGTGGCGAAGTCAATCTTCATATGGGCATAGAGCAAGAACATTGACATGAAAAAGCAAACACAAAATTTACATCCATTTGTAAATGTACATTAATTTTCAAAACACGAACGTATTTAGTAAGCCTAACTTTCATAGACGTACCCTCTGACACGTAGTACTACGGCGACGGCAGCTGTTATGAAGCTTAATTGCAAACAATGTCAGTATTTCTTCTCTCTCGTGTTACGGTCTGGTGGTTTTCTATGACTATCAATACGATCTCAGCTCTTCTCGACTCACTGGATACTTTTGGCAGCTTTGTAGACCAGTTTTATGAAGTGTGTACTATTTCAAATCTCAGCCCTCTTATACAGTCGATTTCCCTACGTATCGAAGACATGCATACACAATAATTGTTTACCGAGATTCCGCTGGGTTGTGTTAATTTTGGGGCAAACATTACAATATCTTAAACCACATAGATATTTACAACTATTATTTATGGATGTATTAGTGGGTGTAGTTTATATTCTTCAAAAATAATCCGCTTCCAAGTGATTATCACCGAGATAAGTCAAATACACATGTGTGTTAGAATTAGGCGTACATGGACCAAATAAGAAAATTCTCGATAAGGCGATACGTAAGTCGATCTGGTTTTCCCATAGCTTCCGTGTTTCCCCGACAAGCGAAGTGAGGTCAGTTTCAACAGAAAAGAGGACGCCACAAATCAACAGAGAATATCGCCGATAATATCATGACGGTCAACACATGACGTCACACAATGTTTACCATTGTTTAACCTTCTTGACCCTTGTCACATTTTGTCCCAAAAACCCAAACCCCTAACTATGTGACGTCACAAATCTGTTACCCTCGCCCCCTTATTTTAGTCCCTATTTTTGTAATACTGAAAATGAACGAAGTAATCGAAAGTAATTTAGTTAACTAGTTATCACGATTATCATCATCGCCATTATCAGCGTCATCATCATTTTTATCACATTTATCACCATTATCATCACATTCATCATTATCATCACATTCATCATTATCATCACATTCATCATCATCATCACATTCATCATTATCACTATCATTATTATCACATTTATGATCATCATAACATTCATCATTATCATCACAGTCATTATCATCATCATCACATTCATTATCATCATCACATTCATCATTATCACCATCATTATCATCACATTTATCATCATCATCACATTCATTATTATTGTTACGGATGGGGTTTTCTTTTAATAGTAAAAGTTGATGAATATGAACATCTAATGAAGACGATCCGAAAGTGAAAGCATCATACTTATAACGCGAATGAAAATGGGTGAACAGATGATGATATCAGTTCATCGAATAATGCAAATCTTCAGGTGGATGGGTCCACATAATAACTTGACGTTTAATATAGTTGCAGATTTTTTAAAAGTTCATGTAACTGGCATGGTATATGGTACAAACATATCATTGAGTCCTCCAACAGTCTCGTCTTAACCATACATTTCTGGAGGCTGTACTAGAGGTGAAATCTACCCAAGTAATGTCGGTCAGACAATGTAGACGTAGTATTATATATTGATTACTTCTTAAGTTATCTCGAACCTTCTCACTTAATTCTGATTCATCATGACAATAATAGTGGCGGCCTTCGAAACATAATACGAGGGGCGTTCAGAAAGTAATGCACCACATCGTTTTTCTCAAGAGCTGTTTATTCAAAAAGCATGAAATTTATACACAATATACATGGATATGTCATGTAAACATCGGTATTATTCAATATAATCCCCATCAACTTGTACGGCTTTATGACAGCGCGAAACAAGTGCATGTATTCCTAGCCCGTACCAGATTTTGTCTTGATCATGTAGCCATTTCTTCGCTGCATGAATCACTCCTTCATCATCTTCAAACCTTGTCCCACAGAGTGTATCTTTAAGTGGACCAAACAGATGAAAATCAGAGGGTGCCAAATCGGGACTATAGGGTGGATGGGGTAGTACAGTCCAACCCAATTTGGTGATTGCTTCTCGTGTTGCCAGACTTGTGTGAGGTCGCGCATTGTCGTGAAGGAGAAGCAAGTCTGCTGGATTCTTGTGCGGCAAAACTCTGCGAAAACGTTGATTGAGTTTTTTCAATGTCTTAATGTAAGCTTGCGAATTGATTGTCTCTCCTCTTGGCATAACGTCCACAAGAATCACACCTTCAATGTCCCAAAAGACAGTGATTATGACCTTTCCAGCTGAAGGAATTGTCTTGAATTTCTTTCTTCGTGGTGATTGCGGATGATGCCACTCCATTGACTGTCTTTTTGTCTCAGGTTCAAAATTTGCCACCCTTATCGACACCTGGTGTTAAAGTGTAAGATGTAGGTGTCTTCTCTGATTTAGGATGTTGCTGTGTATGTGGTAGTGGAACAGTTCACAGGGTTATCACACAGGCAACATGACGTGTAGAGTCATAGAAAGGGTAACTTCGTTGTATAAGTTTCTTTCATTTATTGCACGCCACAAAACAGTCATGATACTTATGACATCAACATGGTTAACGAGTTCAGCAAGATGATATGGCACATTGAAAACAATTTCTGTAGTCAGCAATGATAGCTGTTGTATATATGCGTCATAAGACATCACAGTTCAATAGATTCAGAAATTCATCAATCATCGAGTGCTAGTTCGTGAAGCTGTATAAATAATAATAATTTCTATAACTTCTGCAACAGTGTCAGCTACAGATCTTCAATGTTCATAAACAATAATAAATGCTCCCATTCTGATGCTAGCAGATCAGTTGTATACAATAAGTCCGTTCACTGTCTGCACGTGAATAGCATACATGGGCTACAGGTCAGCTCGACCTTTATAATGTTCCTAAGTCTAACCATCTGACTTGGACGTGATCTCTGATATAACGAATCCTGGAACACAGACAACAGTCTTGTTGGTCTAGAGCGACCCATATATATTTAACTAGTTCAGGTATACAGATACTGGTGACTTAATCCTAGTCAAAGTACCTCTCCATTTTGCATCACACAGGCGAGCAAATAGGCGACAAAATGACGAACCTCTAGACGATAGCATAAAGTTCGATACAAGAGGAATTACCTTATTTCGGAAAATCAACCATGAACATATGCCTCCAGGCAGGCTGCATAATACTGGGAAATAGTCTAGTTAGCTAACTAACTCACTAAGACACTGTATTTCCCTCAGAGAATCACAAGACGCAGTTGCGTCTGCTCGCTTCTTAAACCATTTCTAAACTCCCCCAACTGGGCGGAACACACAGAACGAACTCCCGGTTTGACATGCGCAGAACGACAATCTCTGAGTTGCCGTTCACAATAAGACGATTCGAAGAACATTCGAGATAAAAGTCTTACACAGTCGCGCCTTTTATGGTCATGAAAAGAAGCGTTAAGAAAGGTTTCAGACATCTACCATAGTTGACTGATACTACCAAATAAGGAGATGTGGTCACGCTTCGTTCAAGAAATTATAGACCGAACGTGTCTCTATACAAGAGAAGGCAACTCCTAAAAAATTGTAGTTTCGATAACTCGGATTATGTCCCTTTGACCATAGAAAACATAATACACACTTCAGTCAAAAAAAAATGATCATACATATGAAAAAATGTTTATACAAACGAAAAATAATAATGATCCGTGCGTAACATTACCGCACCCTCCCTGGAAAAAAAAAAAAAATGGGACATTTTTTTTTTTTTTAAATCCTGGAGCCGGAAAAAATCTAGGCTCCTAACGCACGTATGATGCGTGGATATATACCTAACAAATTAGCTCAACGCATGGAGCGACACTGAGATCATATCTCAGATCCTTAGAGAAAAAATTTATCTAAGTATACGCTGATATATTCCAGGAAGGTGCCACCAACACACGCCACAATGATGGCAACAACATAATGACAATCAAATTATACTCATACCAATATATGAAATTAAATATATTATGTGTTATCATACAATGTGTTGCAAATAGCGGTGTAATTTACTAATATACCGCACTATATTATTACATTATATAAAGTAACAGTAATTAATAAGTAATACATGTGTTGCTCTCTGTGACATAAAACATTCAATAGAAGAAGATGTGGACATCATCCGCTCCCAATGTAGGACAGGACTTGATATCCTCAAAGTTCCACAATGGACATAAACTCGCAGACTTCAATGATGTGCTGCGAAAATATCAATAACACAAATCTTAAAGACAACTGGTAAATTTCTTAATACAATCCTGAAAATAATTTATTTAAATGTGGCCGAGTGATCTTTTGGCCCGTATATCACTAACTAAGCCTTCTTAGATAATTACATGGTACAATGTTATAAAAACAAATAAAAAAAAAAAAAGTGAGACAAAATCTACTAACATGTCATTATAACATTGGACTGTATATCAGGAAATATATATATATGACAGAAGAATCATGTGGAATCGTGTGGACATCTGGACAGAATGTCTGCCATTACATTATCCGAACCACGGATAGCTCGAACCGAGAAATGAAATGGTTGAAGAGCTATGGCATAACGAGTGGACCTCGAGCTCTTCAAGTTTTTGCTCTGAATAGCAGTAAGCGCTTTCTGGTCGGTTTCCACAATGAAATGTGCGCCTAGAAGAAATCTTTGTAACTTCAGAATAGACCATACCATAGCCAATAACTCACGGTCTAAAACCGAGTAATTCTTTTCTGCAGCGTTTAATTTCCTAGAGATATACATCACCGGATGCAAAGTATCAGAATACTCCTGCATTAGTGCTGCCCCAATCCCTGTTGACGAGGCGTCACTTCGAAGAACAAAAGTCTTCTCAATAGTAGGTAACTTAAGAATAGGTGGAGATGAAAATAGGGCTTTAACCTGGTCCAATGAGGATTGACATTCTTTAGACCAGCGGATCAGATTAGGCGACCGCTTTCTTCAATAAAGTAGAAAGCGGTGCCATAATGGAGGACAGATTCGGAATGAATCGTCCGTAGAATTGAATCAAACCTAATAGACTCCTTACTTGTTTCTTCGTCTTAGGGACCGAAATGTTAAGTATTTTTGAAACATTGTGGTCCTCTGTCTTTAAAAGACCATGACCAACCCGATGACCTAGGAAAGAAATCTCGCTAAATCCTATAAAGGCTTTAGAGGGTTTTGCAGTCAAGTTATACTCGCGAAGAGTAGACAGTAATTCGTATAAACCCAAATAATGATCTTCCCAAGAATCACTGAATAGACAGATATCATCTAGGTATGCTATGACATCTGTACGATATGCGAGAATTCGCCGCATCATGCGTACGAATGTAGCAGGGGCGTTCATAAGACCAAAAGGCATGAAATTCCATTGGAATAAACCCCTAGGTGTAGAAAAAGCTGTAAAAGGTTTGGCACGTTCAGTTAGCGGGACTTGCCAATAACCTTTAGACAAATCTAGTTTGGTAAAGAATCTAGAATTAGAAAGTTTATTGAGTAGCTCTTCTAATGAAGGCATAGGTTCAGCATCGAACTTCGTAACTTGGTTCAATTTGCGATAATCTACGCAAATGCGAATGTTATTATCCTTCTTTCGAACAATAACCATAGACGAAGAGTATGCTGAAGTGGATGGTTCAATGATTTCCAAACGTATCATTTCATCCAACTCTTTTTCGACTTGAGACTGGAAATGAATAGGTATTGGATATGGTCTGACTCTGATAGGATTGTGATCAGTTAGCACAATGTCATGTTCTATGACATGTGTGTGTCCCGGGATGTCTGTAAGAACATCCTGAAATGTTTGCAACATCGAAGAAACTTGTCGATGTTCCTCAGCGGAAAGATTTGGAGAAACGGTCACGTTTTTCCAAGATTCCGTAGAATAAAGTGGGACCATAGAAAGAGGAAGATTGACATCAGAAAAAGTAGTTTCCTCATCCTGTATAACTGACAGAGATGAGTACTGACCACGAGTTGCTTGTGAATTGTCCGTAGCCTGGAAAATAGGCTGCAAATAGTCAGGTCTTTCATAAAATTCTGTGAGCATATTTATGTGGAAAGTTTTATGCTTTCCATCAATATCGACAACATAGTCGACATCAGAAATTTTGGAGACTATTGCATATGGACCTTTCCATGCAATTAGAAGTCTGTTCTCCCTTAAAGGAAGTAGAACGAGAGCTTTGTCACCTGGACAAAGTTGTCGTAGACATCTATTCTTATTTGCAAACTGCCTTGCCTTTTCTTTAGCAAATTCTGAAGACGAAGTTGCTAGTTTGCATGCCTCGATGATCTTTTGCCTAAGAGCAATGACGTACTCATAAGAAGATTGAGTCTCATCGCTAATATTATCGGCAGTGATTAGATCGTGAAGTAAAGACATAGGGCCGCGCGGTTGCGCGCCAAAGACAAGTTCAAAAGGGGAAAACCCCGTATGTTCATTGGGGACCTCTCTATACGCAAAGAGAGCCGCGGGTAAGACCCTGTCCCAATCCTGAGGATGATCCTCAGTTATTTTACCAAGTAAAGTTTTCAGAGTCCTATTTAAACGTTCGACCAACCCATTAGACATTGGGTGATAGATACTGCTGAGAGACCTTTTAATGTGTAGCATAGACATTACCTGTGACATAGTGTCTGATATAAGTTGAGTGCCATGGTCTGACAATATTTCTCCGGGAAAACCCAAGCGAGAAAATATCAGCCAAAGAGCGTCTGCGATATCAGCAGTTGAGATGCTCTTGAGAGGTATTGCCTCTGGCCAACGTGTGCACATATCGACACATGTAAGGATAAATTGATGTCCTCTAGCCGACTTAATTCTAAAAGGACCGATAATATCTATTGCCATTTTTTGAAAAGGGCGAATAGGAATGTCAGCAGCCTGGATAGGCGCAGCATGTCGTGGTCCTTTAGATTTGACCTCCTGACATACTTTGCAAGAGCGACAGTACATTCGTATGTCCTTGCTCACAAATGGCCAAAAGAAAGCCGCAAGAACCCTCGACTTTGTACGGGAAAAACCCATATGTCCAGCACATTGCGAGTCATGAGCATGTTGCAATATTTGCAATCTCATGCTCTTAGGCACAAGAATTTGTGAATGAGTGGACGTAGTCGAGTCTTGTACCATACGTACAAGTACGCCGTTCTTCATAGAAATCCAAGATTTCCTATTAGTGTTCTGATTAGGATCACCTTTTTTTTGCTAGAATGAAGAATTTTTGTAAAGAAGGATCTTCTTCTTGCAATTTGATAAATGAGTCACGTGTAATAGTCAAGTGACTATCTTGGTCATTTACTTCATCATTATTAGTTAATGAAGTTTGAGGTGGATCCAGAGCATGTGCTCTTGTGACCACCGCATTGGTAGCTTCAATGTTTTGCTCTTCCCAAACAGCAATCTGCTGTGGGGTACATTCCCTAACTCCGTGAATACGACCAATAATAAGGTCCGCAATAGGGTTTGGAAGTAGACACGCGTGGACCTCTCCCGTGAAGAAAGGAGTAGCAATGTGTATTATAGCAGTAGGATACTTTTCTAACGTGCCACCAAATGTGACACATTTGATGACTTTTCCTGTAGCACAGGATGGATCTACAAGAGATTGCCTAACGCCGACAGTAGTACATCCAGAATCAAACAACACTGAGACTGGATTACTATTTACTAGCCCCTTATGTAATATAAGAGAACGTCTCCCATCATGAGCAACATTAGCAGGAAGAGCGGGCAAAGGATGACCACAGCTTAGAGTACTAACGGTTTTCGGATCAAATAAAGTACTGCATTGGATACATTTATTTGCCCTACCAAAATCAAAAGATGAGCATCCGATAGCATTATGGTCTTTATCATTATTAACCTGTTTATCTGCTCCCTGAGATTCTTGTTGAACAGAGTTTGTCTGTTGATATCTTTTTCTCTTATGTTGCGATCTACCGCGACCATTATTGCCTCTGCAATTATCATTAAAGTCCCTACTGTAATTTTTATCCTGGTTTGAGTTCCAGTTTCCATAACTGTCATTACTATCTCTATGCTGTTGAGAACCTCTATTATCTTGGTATTGAGGTCTCTGCATAAAATATTTTCCTCTATACCGATTACCTTTGTGAAAATTTCTAAAGTTAACCGGAGTAGAATAACGTGTAGTATTAGGTTGTCTCCAGTTCTGGGAAGAAGAATCACCCTGGAATTGATCACTATGGTTCTGGGCATAATTACGATTACTCTTTTTATTGAAATTTTTCTGGCTACCCTGAAATTTACGCATAAAATTTGGGCCATAAGGTGCTGCCGAAGCAACTGGCAGACCTTCTTTCACCTTAGAGTTACTAATGGTTATGTGCGGATGCGCAGTAACATACTGGCTACAGTATTCTTCCATTTCTTTTATGTTTTTAGGCTTACGCTCATGAAGAAAAGATAGAAAAGCTTCATTAACAGAAGACATAACCTTATCTCTAAGTAGTAAATCCATAAGAGCTTCAAATGTATTTTCTGTCTTAGACAACTCAACCCATCGTAAAAAAGTAAGACGGATGCCTGAGATGAATTCAGAGAATTCAACTCCAGTTTCTGGTAACATGGTTTTAAATTTAAGACGATATCCGTCCTCGTTAAGTTGGTACTTCTTTAACAATGCCGCCCTGACAACCTCATAGTTGTTTTTGTCAGGCACATCTACCATACTCAACAAAGTCAAAGCATCACCTCTAAGTATCTTGGACAGATGATACACATATAATGTTTTATCTATATTATGCACATTACATGCACTTTCAAATCTATCTAGATAAAATGTTATATCATCGATTGAGGGATTAAATGCTGGTAGATTAAGCTTGAAATCCTTAGCATTAGTCTTATTTGACACCTTATTTGCATCATTAGCATTACCAGTGTTCAATAACTTTAACTTCTCTAACTCTAAAGCTAAGATTTTTTCATCATGTTCCATTTTTTTTGCTTTTCTCTCATCAGCCTCTCTTTGTAACCTTCTTTCTTCAGCCTCAGCCTGTAACTTTCTTTCTTCAGCCTGGGCCTGTAACTTTTTTTCCTTCAGCCTCTATTTCAAGTCTCTTATTTTCAGCTTCTTTTTCAAGTCTCTTATGTTCAGCTTCTTTTTCAAGTCTCTTATTTTCAGCTTCAGCCTGAAGCCTCTTCGCCTGAGATTCTGCTTCTCTTTTTGGTTTTTCCATTTGAAATCTTTTTTCCTCCACCTGCATCTGCAGTTTCTTTTGTTCTATTTCAGCCTCTATTCTCTTTTGTTCAGTTTGTTCTTTCATTTTCTTTTCTTCCGACTTCAATGCCTTGGCATATTGAACAGTCGCAAATTCTTCTAATTTATCACCTGTCTTCCCAAGGGCTTTACCCTGCTCAATAAAGTACTCAAATGTAGACATGATGTCCAAAATGTGAGTACAGAACCTGAAATAATTAATTATCTTATTTCAATGTTAAATAGCAACAAGACTTAATAAAGTGCTTGTATAATCTCTATGTTGAACCCAATCTCTGTGGGAAAAAGGAGTTGACACCAACTTGTATTATCAAATGTATAATAATATCACAAGTCACCTCTTAATTAACAGTGCACTACCCAAATCAGTGCATAATCATCAGTTATTTATCATAACTGCACTACAATAGTGCATAAGCAAAAACACCAGTTTGTTATGATAAGTGCACTATAGACCAATAGTGCATGAGCATATATCAACAATAGTGAAAGCTAACTATGCAAGAACTATGTAAACAATAACAAGACAATGTAAACAATAGCAAAGGTCACCAACAATGTAAACAATAACAAAGATCAAAGTCAATGTAAACAACAACAAAGATCCGAGTCAATGTAAACAATAACAAAGATCAGAGTCAATGTAAACAATAACAAAGATCAGAGTCAATGTAAACAATCAACAAAGATCAGAGTCAATGTAAACAATAACAAAGATCAGAGTCAATGTAAACAATAACAAAGATCAGAGTCAATGTAAACAATCAACAAAGATCAAACAATACGAAAACATTCGCATAAGTCAAATACACAAACAGCAAAACTAAAAAGAAATATGCGAAGATATGACTAACAAATGACGCTACAGTGTATACACAAAAATATACGTAAAGAACTGAATAATAGCAAAGGGGAGACCTACAAATACAAACAATCGAAATCGAAACTAAAAACACAAAGAAAGAGAGAGAGAAGAAAAAAAGAAAAAAAATATATATATATACAAGAAACAAAAATAAAGCACAACTCGTCACAACTAAACAGATATAGCAACGATTGTCGCTAGCAAATTTCACTGTAGGAAATTCGCACAGTCCCTAACGAAAACGCTAACAGTAGAACCTCTGTGACGTGGTATCTTCTACTGTAAGACTCCGCCCAACCGAGAAAACCCGCTGAAATATAAACATATAAATATACAAATAACAAATAACATATAACATATAAACATGTATCATGAAAACAATAGGAGAAAGTGTGAAAGTACAGAAGGCTCAGTTAGAACATAAGGGCACAGTTCACAAACAAAACAGGCCACTTAACTTCTATAAATCCAGCGTCAGCACGGTGCAGAACAGGATGTAATCAGCATTCTGAGGATAATGATCCAACGTTGATTAACTTCTGCTCCCATAAACAGCCATGACGAAGGAAATGAGCTTCTAATACTGCAACAGTTTGTTACGGCACTTGACCTTCTGAATCTTCTAAATTGATTTAACCGGCACTTGACCTTCTGAACCCGCAACAGTACCCCTGAGACCGGAACAGTTGTTACGGCACTTGTCCTTCTTTTCACCAGATCAGGAAATCCATTCGCTCGGTACTTGTCCTTCTAATTTTACATAAACTTCAATATTGCCGAGCAGCGCCGGGTAGTTTCAAAATCAGCAACTGTCAGAAAATCCGGATACTTTCAATAAAATTTCTTGTAAGGTGGTAGTTGATGCTGTAGTTGTATCTAGTATGATGATGATGTCTGGGTTTGCTGACCCCCTTGATAGCTGGAATCAGAGTGAACCAACCTATGGCCACCAAAAATGATATGGTGCGCCAAAATATCAGATGATAGAACCAGCTCTGGCCACCAAAAATGATAAGGGTGGATTTGTGCTGAAGTGGTAACTTGCCACCCTTATCGACACCTGGTGTTAAAGTGTAAGATGTAGGTGTCTTCTCTGATTTAGGATGTTGCTGTGTATGTGGTAGTGGAACAGTTCACAGGGTTATCACACAGGCAACATGACGTGTAGAGTCATAGAAAGGGTAACTTCGTTGTATAAGTTTCTTTCATTTATTGCACGCCACAAAACAGTCATGATACTTATGACATCAACATGGTTAACGAGTTCAGCAAGATGATATGGCACATTGAAAACAATTTCTGTAG
This sequence comes from Oreohelix idahoensis, assembly GCA_024509875.1. NCBI lineage: Eukaryota > Metazoa > Mollusca > Gastropoda > Stylommatophora > Oreohelicidae > Oreohelix > Oreohelix idahoensis. The sequence goes on from JAMPIV010003755.1 coordinate 166,342, forward strand.
TCAGCAATGATAGCTGTTGTATATATGCGTCATAAGACATCACAGTTCAATAGATTCAGAAATTCATCAATCATCGAGTGCTAGTTCGTGAAGCTGTATAAATAATAATAATTTCTATAACTTCTGCAACAGTGTCAGCTACAGATCTTCAATGTTCATAAACAATAATAAATGCTCCCATTCTGATGCTAGCAGATCAGTTGTATACAATAAGTCCGTTCACTGTCTGCACGTGAATAGCATACATGGGCTACAGGTCAGCTCGACCTTTATAATGTTCCTAAGTCTAACCATCTGACTTGGACGTGATCTCTGATATAACGAATCCTGGAACACAGACAACAGTCTTGTTGGTCTAGAGCGACCCATATATATTTAACTAGTTCAGGTATACAGATACTGGTGACTTAATCCTAGTCAAAGTACCTCTCCATTTTGCATCACACAGGCGAGCAAATAGGCGACAAAATGACGAACCTCTAGACGATAGCATAAAGTTCGATACAAGAGGAATTACCTTATTTCGGAAAATCAACCATGAACATATGCCTCCAGGCAGGCTGCATAATACTGGGAAATAGTCTAGTTAGCTAACTAACTCACTAAGACACTGTATTTCCCTCAGAGAATCACAAGACGCAGTTGCGTCTGCTCGCTTCTTAAACCATTTCTAAACTCCCCCAACTGGGCGGAACACACAGAACGAACTCCCGGTTTGACATGCGCAGAACGACAATCTCTGAGTTGCCGTTCACAATAAGACGATTCGAAGAACATTCGAGATAAAAGTCTTACACAGTCGCGCCTTTTATGGTCATGAAAAGAAGCGTTAAGAAAGGTTTCAGACATCTACCATAGTTGACTGATACTACCAAATAAGGAGATGTGGTCACGCTTCGTTCAAGAAATTATAGACCGAACGTGTCTCTATACAAGAGAAGGCAACTCCTAACAAATTGTAGTTTCGATAACTCGGATTATGTCCCTTTGACCATAGAAAACATAATACACACTTCAGTCAAAAAAATGATCATACATATGAAAAAATGTTTATACAAACGAAAAATAATAATGGGAACCCACCTTGCGCAAACCTTGGAAAATCCGAGAGTTTTTATAACTGCATTTGCACTACCAATGTTGACTGACAGCTGTAAGGCCAATTGTTGAGTAGTGATTCGCCTATCAGTAAGAATAATGCCCTCAGCGCATTTCAACATTTCTGCGTTGGTGGCTGTGGCAGGACGTCCACAGCGTGGCCGATCAAGCAGCTCCGTATCTCCACTTCCTGATTCTTTGATTCTCTGAACCCAGCGACTGACTGTACTCCTGTCGACTGCAAAACTTCCATACACATCACATAGACGCTTGTGAATGTTCACAACAGTTTCCTTCTCTGCAACGAGAAATTCTATCACAATTCGCTGCTTATAACGCAAGTTGCTAACACGCTCCATTTCAACGGTTTAGGGCAGCCGTATTATTTGGCCGGTTGCGGTGCAATTTGGTGCACACAATTGGCACATGCCATATTTGAAGTGTGCAAAATTTCATGCTTCTATCTTCGTTATTAGCTGAGAAAAACGATGTGGTGCATTACTTTCTGAACGCCCCTCGTACATGCCACGTGGAGCTCTTCTCCACCAATATCTTAGGAGCTTGATAATACGTCTTATCACAAAGACTACAATTCACGAAAGGCCAAGAATTATAACCGTTTGCATAAATTAGTGCAGAACGCATTACGTCATAAACTACGGATGACGTATTAAATACATCGCGTTCAATATCAATGAAAAGCCGTGCAACCACATGATGAACCACAGATAGACATATTACCGCGTATATTAACTGCTAATAACCCATGTGTGGTCAACATGCAAAAAACATTAATAATCTTACTTAACAATCATCATCATCACATTAATCACATTCATCATTATCATGACATTTATTTTTATCATCATCGCATTCATCGTTAACATTACACTCTTCATTACCATCATATTCATCATCATCATCACTACATCATCATGATCATCAAATTCATCATTATCATCACATTCATTATCATCATCCTTACATTCATCATCGACATCATTATCATCACATTCATTATCACAATCATTACATTCATCATCATCATCATTATAATCACATTCATCATTATCATCACATTCATCATCATCATAACATTTATCATTATCATCACATTCATTATCATCACCATCACCATCATGATCATCACATTCATTATCATCACCATCACCATCATGATAATGACATTCATCATTATCGTCACGTACATTATCATAATCATCACATTCATCACCATCATCGCATTCATCACTATCATCAGTCATCATCACGACAATCGTCATCACCATCATCATAATCATCACATTCATCATCATCATCACATTCATCATCATTACCATCATCATCACATTCATCGTCATTATCACATTCATCATCATCATCATCACATTTATCATTATCATCACATTCAATATCATCACAGTCATTATCATCATCATCACATTCATCATTACCATTCATCTTTATCATCACATTCATCATTATCATCACATTGATCATCATGACAATTGTCGTACGGATAGGTTGTGAGTTATTTTTGGCCTATCTGAGTAGAGTGGATGGTGATAGGTACGTGAGAAAAAGGTGTGAGAAATAGATTTCACTGGTGGTAGTTTAAGGGAAAAGATATGTCTCTGGAATGAGTAAGTTTCTCTATTCTAGCCTATCTATACGACTGTAATTTAGTACAAGACAACCTTGCCCTTCTCATACATATAAATATGTTTAACTACATACATGCACAACTATGTGACGACAAGACACACAAACGTGAAAAAAACTATGGCTGATTGGGTATGGGTCTGACCAACACACAAAGTTAAGTTTATTTGTTGTTTATTATCATTTAAACTTGACAACACCGAATATCTAAAGAAAGATCAAATAAGAAAATCAGATTAACATACAAATGAAGTAAAAAAAATTATAGATGCGCCCTCCCCATATGGAGAAAAGAACCCGAAAAGTTAATAACCCAAAAATTGAAGGTTAACCCTATGTTACATAGTAGACAGTAAAGTAACTAAGTTCCAACTATATGCTACCCAGTAAAGTAAACAAGTTTAAGCAGATCCAATGTTGGTAAATTCACTGAAATAAAGAAAGATTTTCGCGTCCTCTTTCACTAGTAGCCACTCAATCACTCTTACCTACTCTTGGTGATATCCCTAGGAAATACAATTATCCCTGAATATAAAATTGTCAGGCTCACTTCCCAAATTGGCTCCAGTCCATCCTCTAACAAAGACGTGAGGTGAACGCCAAATCTGGAGTGGGTTTTTCCTGGATGAAGAAATTATCACCGCCAATAGTTGATATAGGAGAGTGCTCTTAGGGTTCACAGTTAAAAGAGGAAAATACTTCCAGTATTGGGAAACATCTGGTTGCTAAAAAATTTTACAAATAATTATGAGGATAATCTTATCGGACAACTCTATGCTAGAGCGCCGATTCTAAAACAGCGTAAATTCCTGGATGCTTCGCTTGAATACGACTGTCAAAAGTCGGGAATAAATGTTAATTTTGTACATCCCAGTGGGCTGATAAAATTGAAAAAAATATTTCAGGGTTTGGTAAGTCCAGTTAAATTACTTTTAGTGTCAGAACTGCTCTCGTGCATCTTGGTCGAGTACACGCTTATAATGAAGATCAGTACTGCTCAAACCAATTTGAGGCACAGGTCTAACAAAGTAAAATTTCACAGACCAAAAAACAAGCAAAAGAAAAAACCGCTGGACGCTCTTGATCAGGTCTGCTAGGAATAAAAAAAAACTTTTATAGAAAAGTGCTACTATTCCATTTATTTATGTATATATGCACACAGACGGGGACAAGACGACCTCTTATCCACTCCATCCGTCCTGATTAAAGATAAACGGCACAGGGGTTTTCTTTAGCCTACCTTATCGCGCGTCGCTTAGCGAGTGTAAGTTGGATTGGGTTATGCAACTCCCCCCCTGCTCCCGGTCAACGATCAGCGTACAATGTTTCATACGCGCACTTACACAAAATATCGCCTGTCGTTAATAGCTATTAAATTGTCGGCGTCTGTTGGTTTAGTAGAATGGTAGTAAATAATAGGCACTTAGAATAAATGCGCACAATGAAATAAGCTTGAATTCTTTTCTATCACTATCAGTCGCGCCTAGCATACAAACCATTCAGATAAAGCCGTCTCTTCTGGGTGAGAAAGCGCGTGGTGAAAATTAACATTATAACTGAACATCTGGTATGAATTAGCCACGCGTTATTTTATTTCATTAGGTTTTAACTGCTAGAAAATCTTAGTGTATTGTAATGGTAAAGCTAACACTTTAAAATATTCATCAGCACTATTTCTGTAACCAGAAATTCAGAATGAAAAATACCCACGAATGCTAATAGCACATTTCCACATAATGGTTCTAGAACTGCGTGCTTAGAATATTCAAAAATGCAGAGCGACAACTGATAGCAGGTTTAAGAAAACACAGTTTAAATATCAATATATTTCTCTGATTTATAGATGTTGTTAATTTTCGCGTTACTGTGTGTAACGCAGAATCAGAAACATGAGTTCCCAGATACAAGTTTACGGTCGGTTTCTGTCGAGGTTTCAACCGTCATCAAAAGACTTATATCAGTGTAACGGGGTTCTCTGTACGAAAGCCCGCTTCTAAAGATCAAAGAGCCCAAGGGTTTCTGACTTCCCCTGAGTACGAACTTCAAAGGGTCTGTTGTTTTCATGTGCGGTCTGTCAGGCATCGTATGACTGACATAAAAGCTTGCGTGAAAATCTTGGGTAAACAAACCTGATTCGCTACCTGTTATGACTGACAGGTCATGCTGTTTGTAAACATTGCGTTAGCTCGTGTTAAACAAAGAAGGGGGGGGGGAGGCCAAGAGAGGAGTAAGCTTGTGTAAATAAAGAAAGACTGTATAGTGCATGTTTTTAGCTAGCAAATCCAAGGGCAGCTATTACGTGGCATTAAGCTGTCGGATTACTATAGACTCTTTTTCCATTACACGTCAAAACAATCATTATCATCATCATCATCATCACCATAATCAAATTCATCATCATCATCACATTCATCATAATCACCATATTGATCATCATCATCACCATCATCATCATCATCACATTCATCAGCATCATCATATTCATCAAGAATTTGTATTTTGTCTTATATCTCTTTAGGATTATGTACAGATGAGCATGTTGTTTGGTAAAGCTGTTAACAGTGAGTTAACTAGTACAGACAAAATTGTTAACTGTGAGCTAACAAGTGCAGACAAAATTGTTAACTGTGAGTTAACTAGTGCAGACAAAATTGTTAACTAGGAGTTAACGAGTGCAGACAAAATTGTTAACTGTGAGTTAACTGGTGCAGACAAAATAATCTGTTAAGTCGAATAGTTTTTCATTAATCCGGCTTTAACAAAGATCTTCTATTTTAATTTTAATTTCTATTTTAATGAGTATTTAATTGATGCGTCCCAGCACGAGACAGGGCCCAACCTTTGTAGTAGTCAAATATAAGGAATTGCACTTTATTTTCCCCCACCCCCACCCCTACCCCCTACCCAACACACACACACACACAGAGTTGATTCAACTAACTATAAGTTTGTGTCCTCATCTTATCAGACTGTTGTTGCTATGGTGATAACTTGGTGCTCTTGTTTCAATCTAAATTTACACCGTACAGTTTATTTGGCATGATTTTTCTAATATTTTCTTATGGTGTGTGTTAACAATATTTGAAAGGGTAATCTCCAAGAGAACGTTGCCAATCGTTCCACACAGAATATTCACTTGGAGTGATTTTCCTTTAGCACTGTTTCGTGGCCTATCACACTATTTGTCAAACGTTCTATTTGGAGATTAATTTAAACCCGCTAAAGCGTATAACAATGAACCGTTACTTCAGCTGAGATCACAATAATAATATGAGTTGTTTAACTATTGCGGATAAAAGTTAACATATGTGGATTGTTGTTGTTGTTTAACTATTGCGGATAAAAGTTAACATATGTGGATTGTTGTTGTTGTTTAACTAATGCGGATAAAAGGTAACATATGTGGATTGTTGTTGTTGTTTAACTATTGCGGATAAAAGTTAACATGTGTGGATTGTTGTTGTTGTTTAACTATTGCAGATAAAAGTTAACATATGTGGATTGTTGTTGTTGTTTAACTATTGCGGATTAAAGTTAACATATGTGGATTGTTGTTGTTGTTTGACTATTGCGGATAAAAGTTAACATATGTGGATTGTTGTTGTGGTTTAACTATTGCGGATAAAAGGTAACATATGTGGATTGTTGTTGTTGTTTAACTATTGCGGATAAAAGTTAACATATGTGGATGGTTGTTGTTTGACTATTGTGGATAAAAGTTAACATATGTGGATTGTTGTTGTTGTTTAACTATTGCGGATAAAAGTTAACATATGTGGATTGTTGTTGTTGTTGTTTAACTATTGCGGATAAAAGTTAACATACGTGGATTGTTGTAGTTGTTTAACTATTGCGGATAAAAGTTAACAGGTGTGGATTGTTGTTGTTGTTGTTTAACTATTGCGGATAAAAGTTAACATATGTGGATTGTTGTTATTGTTTGACTATTGCGGATAAAAGTTAACATACGTGGATTGTTGTTGTTTAACTATTGCGGATAAAAGTTAACATATGTGGATTGTTGTTGTTTGATTATTGCGGATAAAAGTTAACATATGTGGATTGTTGTTGTTGTTTAACTATTGCGGATAAAAGTTAACATATGTGGATTGTTGTTGTTGTTTAACTATTGCAGATAAAAGTTAACATATGTGGATTGTTGTTGTTGTTGTTGTTTAACTATTGCGGATAAAAGTTAACATATGTGGATTGTTGTTGTTGTTGTTGTTTAACTATTGCGGATAAAAGTTAACATGTGGGGATTGTTGTTGTTGTTTAACTATTGCGGATAAAAGTTAACATGTGTGGATTGTTGTTGTTGTTTAACTATTGCGGATAAAAGTTAACATATGTGGATTGTTGTTGTTGTTTAACTATTGCGGATAAAAGTTAACATATGTGGATTGTTGTTGTTGTTTAACTATTGCGGATAAAAGTTAACATGTGTGGATTGTTGTTGTTGTTTAACTATTGCGGATAAAAGTTAACATATGTGGATTGTTGTTGTTGTTTAACTATTGCGGATAAAAGTTAACATATGTGGATTGTTGTTGTTGTTTAACTATTGCGGATAAAAGTTAACATGTGTGGATTGTTGTTTTTGTTTAAGTGGGGCTGATGAGCTTCTCACTCTTTAGCAGCCAATACCAAGTTGAAGACTCCTTGGTATTATCTTCACTGTAGATCTAGGATTTTCTTGTGGCATTTCTGCCATTCCGAAACGTCTTTAGTTGAAGTCATGAGCTCCAGTTTCTCCAGCTTGGCTTGCATTAAAAGGATCGTCACATCTGGTCCCAAGCTAGGAATATTGCTAATAAAAGTAGGAACATCATTTATGAAAGAAGGGAGTGTGATGATGTTACGTTTTCCAAACACCTCTCCCAGTGTCAACATTTTGAATGACGTCAAATGTGGACGACCTCTAACCTTTGTTTTGCGTCATGATCTTTATGCCACATGAATGTGAACAAAACAATTTCATAAAGTGACTTAATATGACGACATTAAATTGTTTCACATACACTCACAAACTGACATAATAACATCATTATTTAGTAAACTCTGAAATAGCGCCTATGATTGCAAAAGTAGCACTGTAGTCGTAATAGTAGTAGCAGTAAAAGCTGCAGCTACCTTTGCCCGCCTCACATCGCGTGTTTGGGGAAACTCCAAACTCACAATGAAGACCAAAGCTGCGGTATATACACGGCTGTTTGTGCCCTATACCAGAGCGCTCTTTTAGTTTCGGTGACCAGAATTCTGACACCGGGTATAAAATTTTCGTGTGCACCGTAAAAGACTATTTAAGTTTTTGGCGGGGAAAATCAGCTGTTGTGTGTGTAAAATCTGTAAAATATAAATCATTACACACTCGTTCTGGATAAACACAGCGCTAAAATTCTTTTGTGTACAATAACTTTGTTCTCTGCTCTATTTTTGATTGCATTTTTATTTGTTTGAAATTAGTTTTGACGGAGTTACAGACTTTTGAAAACAGCGTCATCATTTGAGGAAATTCATAAAATAAGTAATCTTTTTATTAATTTAATATCTAAAAATCGGCCCATTCGTTAGAGTTTATAATTATAAAGACTTCTCGAAGGGAAGCTAAAGATTATTTCCACATACTTTTTTTTTGGTTTCATATCTTGAGATTGTGTGGTAGTCAATTTTGTGAGTTTGGCATTACAAGAACAAGCATATTGTCACCAGATTTTATAGCATTTAAATTACTGTAAACGCATTCCTGATACTCACAAATCTTAAATAAGGTTGTACAAAAATAACATTTTGTAAAGCACCATCTGTTTTTGCATTTTCATTAATTTATAATGATATTTAGCTACGTATATAAGCGTCAGAAAACATGTAAATCTATAGATAGATTACTTCCACATACTTTGTTCTATCTTTCAAGTCTTGTTAATCTTGTATTTATAATATGAATTTCTTTTTAATTGTGTGTGAGATAAGGACTGTTCCATTAGTGTTCTTTGGTAGACAATCCTGTGCACACGACGGCTGCCAAAGAATTCTAAGTAACTGTTTGTATATCTTCTTTCATTCACAGATAAAGCATTCTACATCCTGGTGTTAGACTTGATAGTCCCAAATATTCCTCTATCTTTATACATACACAAGTAAACTATACTACATAACAACGAAATGGAACATACTGTTTTGCATCATATGAATTGTGCCAGTGCACTGTGCAGAGCCTGTGGCAAGAGAACATTAACTTCCAAAACAACACGTTCAATTCAGAAAGCACTGAACTGTTCTAATTACGTTAATGATCTGTTCTTTGTGTTTGGAATTAACGTATCAGATGATAAACCCACACAGCATTCGACTATATTTTGTAAGAAGTGTTACTTACGAATACAAAACTCAAAAAGGAGGCATAATGAGAAGTGTCTTGAAACAGCCAAGTTACTATCGGAAAACAGTCAGCACATCTGGAAACTCTAAAACCATAATTTAACTATAAGTGAATGTCAACTGTGCAATTATGTTGCAAAGACATCTTTTGGTGTTTTAAAAACAAAAAGCTGCTCTATCCCCTGTGATGTTCTTTCTGACCCCTCCATGTCTAGTCAGCCATTTAGCTGTAGTCAGTCAGTTAGTTTGTAGTCAGTCAATTAGCTGTAGTCAGGATAGCTCTGTACAGTAGGAGGTTGATGTGCCTGCCCACATTAGTGATGATATTGTTCAACTGGAGGTTGATGTGCCAGCTCACATTAAAGGCGATACCATTATTCATTTGGAGGTGGATAACACTACTCACACTAGCATGCCAGTTTTTGTTGCCACATCTACACCTACCAAGTCAGTTATACATACGACAAGTACATCCACCTCGCCTGTCTTCAAAAGCGACATCACAGTACAACAGTTACTTGCTAAGCCACCTTCACAACCACTAACACAAAAGGAAGAACCCCTATTCACATCCATTGTTAGAAAAAACTAGAAACAGCAAAAAGTAATATCATAAAATGCAAAACCAGAGGACAGCCTATTGTACTACAAAAACTAATTAAACATAGAAGAGAAACATCAGTCACCAGAACGCCAACAAAACGTAAGCGATCTCAATTGCTCCACACTGTTAGAAAACATATTGCTGGAACATCAACAGATTCATTAGACCTGCAGCAGGCACATGAACTACAACGCTGTTCAGAAACGTCACGTCAGGAAATTTGCAGGAAAGCAGGCATTGAAAGTAGAGTTAGAATATCCAAAGAATTAGCAATAGCCATGAAGGAAACAGTAGGTCTTACGTGGGCACATGAGAGAAAACAGAGAAGATTCAAAATTGAAAGACGCGCCAGCGGTATTAAAAATATAACTTCACAATTAAAATTTATAATGGAAACTCATTTGTTACAAATTTCTCCATCTGTGAATGTACAGATTCATCCTATAAAAAAAAAGGAAGTGTGAATGATAATTGAGCGAAATTTTAGGGCTAGAGCAAATTATAGCAGTTGTTGCTTGAGATTGACAGAATTAACAGAGTGTGGAAATCATTTAATAGATGTATTTATTAAATACACCTATTTATCTATTAAATTGAATATTTCGTTTTACTTATGACCATACTCATTTTTACATGACCATCGTGATGTATGATTGAGATAATTGTTAGCTCTCATGTTTTTGGGGACAATTGGATGTGTTATTTTAAGGTAATAAATGTGGACTTGCAATTTAATGTTTCAATAATTAATGTTTGACGCATGAAACCAAAACAAAACTTTGATATCCATTTTCTGCAGGTTTTCTACTTTTGATTTCTGTAATTTGTTATGCATGTTGATTGTGACCGATTTAGTGAAAATTGCATTATAAACAAACCATAACAAAATATTAAAAAAACGTAAATTTTACACTATTTCAGACTATTATATCTTCTGTTCTAATTGTGATAAAATGTTTGTTCTTGTTCTAAAATTTACTCTAACATTTCTAGTCTAGCTTTACGCAAAATTAAAGCCGGTATTTATAATAATAAAGTAGCCTAAAAGCATTAATTAAGCCCTATAAAAAGTAAACATCGCCATATGTTTTTCCCATAAGGAAGTTGACCACGTGACATCTGTCAAGTGGGCTATAAATAGCGCGTTTGGGGAAAAAGGGGAAATAACTAAAAGATCGCTTGCAAACAGCCGTGTATAATGCCTGCGTCACCAGCACACTCCTATATGGCAGCGAGACCTGGACGACCTATGCTAAGCAAGAAAGAAGGCTCAATACCTTCCATTTACGGTGTCTACGCCGCATCCTCGGCATTTCGTGGAAAGATAAAGTGACAATTGTCGAGGTGTTGTCACGTGCTGGCCTTCAAAGTATGTATACACTGCTTAGACAGCGCAGACTTCGCTGGCTTGGCCATGTTCGCCGTATGGAAGATGGTCGTATCCCAAAAGATATCTTCTACGGACAATTAGCAGATGGCAAGAGAACAGTTGGGCGACCACAGCTGAGGTTCGAAGATGTGTGCAAGAGAGATATGAGAGCACTGGACATGAATCCAGCAACATGGGAGGATAAAGCTGCCGATCGCATTAAGTGGCGATGCTATTTACGGTGCCACTTCAGATTGGGCGAAGAGAGGCTCACACAACAAGCAGAGGAGGGGAGAAAACGTCGAAAGGAGCACCTGGAAAATAAGCAGCTGAGGGCTGTCACCTCAGGGGCGCATTCCCATAGTCAGTTATGACTGAAGGGGCTTTTATTATTATTAGTAGCAGTAGGACCCTTCAGTCATAATTGACTATGGGAATGCGCCCCTGAGGTGATGGCCTTCAGCTGCTTTTTTTTGTTTTTGCGTGCGAGAGGTATTTATCGACATGTTCTTTTCTCTTCTGCCTTGTTGTGAGAATGTCTTTTCGCTCAGTCTGAGGTGGTTCAGTAGAGAGCATCGCTACTTGATGTGATCTGCAGCTTTAACGTGCCAGGTTGCTGGATTTATGGTCAGTGCCCGCATGCCTCTCTTGTACACATATTTGAACCTCAGTTGTTGTCGCCCCGCAGCTCTTTGCCTTCTGCCAGTTGTGTTCGCCCAGCAACTCTTTTGCCATCTGCCAGTTGTGGTCGCCTAGCAACTCTTTTGCTATCTGCCAGTTGTGGTCGCCCAGCTGCTCTTTTGCCATCTGCCAGTTGTGGTCGCCCAGCAACTCTTTTGCCATCTGCAAGTTGTGGTCGCCCAGCAACTCTTTTGCCATCTGCCAGTTATGGTCGCCCAGCAACTCTTTTGCCATCTGCCAGTTGTGGTCACCCAGCAACTCTTTTGCCATCTGTCAGTTGTGGTCGCCCAGCAACTCTTTTGCGTTCTGCCAGTTGTGGTCGCCCTGCAACTCTTTTGCCATCTGCCAGTTGTGGTCGCTCAGCAACTCTTTTGCCATCTGCCAGTTTTGGTCGCTCAGCTGCTCTTTTGCCATCTGCCAGTTGTCGGTAAAAATGTCTGCGGGCTTGTGACCCTCTTCCATGCGGTGGACACGGCCAAGCTAGCGTTGTCTACCCATTGTATACAATCTTTGAAGGCCAGCACGTGACAGCTAAACACAGTATAATCTGGTACGCATACATACAGAGTTACGTACCATTAAGTAAATTAAATACAAAATTATACCTGCATACAGCAGTGTTAGTTGTCTGTCAAAGTCCCTTGTTGAGGATCGTCATCTTTATTCATGAAAGCCCGTAGTGTTGACTGTCGCTATTTCCTCGTCCTTTCATAATTTCGTAATAAGGACTTAACATTTTTTACGAAGATCTACTTGAGGGCAAGTCTGGTGCCAGCAGCAGTAACTATAATTCAGATAGCGTATGTTAAAGTTGTTACAGTTATGTTTATTGTCCTAAGTATAAACGAAATTAAATATGTGCTTTTGATATATGTGGCTACCCTACATGTGTTGTAGACTATGACTGAAGAGATAATGGTCAAAAGGAGGTAACCGGTTCTACAGAGATTAAAAATAAGTGAATGGTCGGACATAAAGGGCAATGGGTATTTGAATAATTAAGGGAGACGCCATTGATAGTCACATTGTACATGTTATAGGAGATTCGATGAGGCTGTCTTTTTTGTTTTTCCTAACCAGCGGCACCTGGGCTTCAGCCCTTCGGCCCAATGACATGAAACAAATTTAATGGCAACGCGAGGCTGGGGAGCCTGTTGACTTTCCTTCTAACCCGGTCAGGAGCTTCGCTCCTTCCCATCAACAGAGGGTTTGTGCTCAGGAGCCGCTCGGTCATTCTAGTCCCCTGATCGAAGGCATTCCTAAAATGTCTTCGACAGGACTCGAATTAATCCAGACCACGTCCCGGTCGAAGACACCCGTCAAATGTCCTCGCCAGGGCGCGAACCTGGATCACCAGATAACATGCGCAGTGTGGTAACCATTACGCCAGCGCGGCTCCGTGAGCCTGTCTATAAATAAGGGCGAACTATGCGTCTTTTTCTCTTATGCGCCGTGTAATTCAGTGAAACAGTAGCACAGAGGTGTTCGGCAACCTTATCAACATCGTCGAAGTGGTCGTCTGCGGTTTTCAAGACATACAAGTCCCTGAGAGAACAGAAGATGCTTGACGAAATGAGCGTCAATGTGTCATCAGAGTTGTGATCAGCAAATTCTTGACAAGGATTCTAGTACGCAGAGTATAATAGATAGACATGTAACCACGCGGAGAAATGAGATCTAATTAACCTGGTATTATTGCGAATCACATGGCGAAACGTATGTGACAGGGCTGCGGCACCAATTGGAAGTATGTCACCACGTACTGTATTAACTAGGTGGCATATGGCAGGCCTAGTAATGTAATTCAAGTTTCTCCTGTTCTCTTTTCTTTATCTTCCAAGTTATATATGGGGGACTCGTGTACTGGCCATCTCCGCCAGAGGTGTTGAGTCCTGGATGATATACTTTTCCACCTTATTCAACCCACGACCCGTTCTATTCCTTCTTCGTTGTTATTACTGACTTTCGTATAGTGGTAGTTTTCTTTAAATAGACATGGCCAACATTCAGCAACTCTCAAAGGATGGACTCAAACATATGTTTTATCCCTTGCAAAAACATTTATTTACATAGTAATATTCTTCAATAACGCAAGTAATTCTTCATAGAGCTCACATACAGTAGTATCATAGTTGCTTCATACATAAACTCTATATCTCGTGTATATATACTTAATCTCCCTTTGTTCTTCCATCAGCTTCCAAACTCTACTCCAGTTTGCCTAAGGTGCCTCGATACTCCATATCAGCACTTCCAACTCATTGTGTTTGGGCCTTTATTCTTCCTGACCAAACTTAGTCAGATCTGCCTCTATTACTGTTCCTGAAAGCATAATTTAATTCATATACATGTATCAAGTCTTCTATACTCCGTATCAGCACTTCCAACTCATTGTGTTTGTGCCTTTATTCTTCCTGACCAAACTTAGTCAGATCTGCTTCTATTACTGTTCCTGAAAGCATAATTTAATTCATATATTTGTATCATGTCTTCTATACTCCTTACTTACATGCGAGAGCATGTAGGCAGTTCTTAAAGAAGTCGACTCTCCCAGTCGCTTACTTGTCGTATCAATTTCTGAAGACAGCTCATAGTTCACTTATCGTGATGTCATGATGATACTTATGGTTTTATTCTTGTTTCTCATCACCATTCATTTATTTACATGTAATTGTTGCCAGTAATTTTAATGAAAGGGACGTGATCTGGAAAATATTAGGTGAGCAGATTAGATTATGGGTTGTCATTGCTTGAAGACGTGATTGTCTTTAATGTTATGTTAAATTGTAATAGTAGAAGTAAGGTTACAAAGCGTGTGAACGCTAGTCAGTTCAATTGTGGAGGTTTGTTCACTCCGAACTGTTTTGAGATACGGGTGTTTAGCTATTTGTGGCTAGCCCGTGCAAGTAGTGAGACTGAACGGTGTTTTTTAACAGCCGGGTCTCGTAGCTGTTTTAGGGGGAAGATGTGTATTCCCGTGGGCAGTGAGTTTTGGGCATCGATCTGGAGAGGTCGCCCCATAGTGTGTGTTCTTGATAGTAAGCCTGTACAGTGCTGAATATAAGAGGCCATGATTTGTGTAAGGCCATTATTTCCTAAGAGAGGATAATTGTGTTATGTGAAGATATGTTGATAGGTGAGATTAGTGCAGACTGCTGGGTGAGCAGTATTGTGCATATTTATGTTAGCACGGCGGGATGTCCGGTTGCTAACGGATCCATTATTATTATGTGAGGAGTATCTGGAGGGTACCATATTTATGCAGTAGCACGGCGATGATGTGAGCCGTTTGCTATCTGTGAGAAGGATCCATCATTATTAGGATAGCGCTTATGTGAAGAGTATCTGGAGGATACCATATTTATGCAGTAGCACGGCGATGATGTGAGCCGTTTGCTATCTGTGAGGAGGCCATATTTACGGATCCATTATTATATCTTATAGCACAGGAGAGTATCTTGAGGATGCTATTTATGCAGTAGCACGGCGATGATGTCCGTTTGCTATCTGTGAGGAGGCCATATTTAGAATATTATAGCGCTAATGTGAGGACAAGATGGATCTATTTGTTGTTGCCCTAAAGACGCCGCTAGGCGTGATGGGAAACTACAACAGAGAAAATCAATCTGCTGTTGCCCTTAAGACGCCACAAGGCGTGATGGCCTCTGACTGCTTGGTCGGTCTTTGGCTAAGGACGGAAGAAGAAGAAGAAGAAGAATGTGAGGACAGGTGGATAGCGCTGAGTTGAGGAGTATCTTTAAAGAGGTCATGGATATTGTAGTATCTGCATGATTCTGAGATGTGAGAAGTACTTTATTATTGTATTGCTATAACTTGTAGTTTGACTATAACCATATTCTGTATTAACGTGACGTGTCGTGGTGCATTAAACATGCGTTAACAGTACACCTGCCGTTATAACCATAAATGACTTCTACGTGCGTACCTGTGTTGTGAGTGATTGTTCCAACACGCACGCACTCAATCAACCACAGAGAAATTTACAAAGTACTTTTATCAGTAATCATACTACCGTTGACCACCTGTGTATCATTCATCTTCTTCTTTTCTAGTCTGAACTTGGGGCTTCTGTATTATCTCTCCTGTAAACATCTAACTCAAATGAATGATAAGTTCAACTTATACTTATATTGAGATCACTGAATCTCTCACGAAATACACTCACTACCTCACTGTGTCTATAAGAAATTCTTAATCATTTAGAACACTGTCTAGTTATAACAAATCTCCTGAATATCTCTGTACCTATGCTATATCTGTACAACCACAGAAGGCACTTCTTGAGACTACTGCAAACACACCTTGCTTCTTCAGTTACACAAACCGGACTGCCCTAATGACCTCTGGTCATTATTCTGTCGTACGATTCTCTCACTACTTCTGATTCGTTGCCTTAACTTCTTTTCCACTAAATTTATTGGTTGAGCCTTTAATTTACAACTCACGAGAAAAAAATACTCACGTTTTGTTAACGCGAGCCGAGTTACTGAACACTCGTCTTGTTTTATTCATACCTTATTTTCCTCTTCGTGAACTGTCTTAAGCGTCTATCTGACCTTGCCAATAGCATGAATAATGCTTGGGCAAACCCCACGGTGACACGTAAGCAAGTCTGGATGCGGCGAAAGAGCAAAAATGTAGGTGCATGAAATATGCCAAATAATTGGACGATAAGTGAAAAAAATTAAGGAATGAGGTGATACTGCCGGAGGGGACGAGAGTTATAAAAAATGCACGACTGATTTCGTCACACTCTCTAGTCAGTGCGGGCTCTCTAGGAACATGAGTCGGTTCGGTCTCTCTAGGAAATTGAGTCAGTGGGGTCTCGCTGTTAACTTGAGTCAGTACAGGCTCTCTAGGAACAACGACAGTGCTGACGAGGAGAGAAAAGAAGAGAAGAAGAATAAAGATTCAGGGATGACGTGGCATTAGTTTCAAATGTGGTGTTTCCGCTCCAAGTAATGGCTAATCTGGCAGAACTCTTCAGTGAGGTTTACCTGGACTGGAAACGTGTCGCAGATAGCTTGGTTTCTGTTTTCTCTTATAGAAAGCTCTTTACAATTTCTGTCTCCCCTCTCCAACATGCACAAACAGACACACGAACAGACACAAGAACAAACGCACACACACACACACACATATATATATATATATATATATATATATATATATATATATATATATATATATATATATATATGGTAGGGTGGGCGAGATGATGATGATGATGTTGTGATATTTGATCACTCTCTTGCACACTCGCAACCGACCCGATCAACAATAAAACTCTTGATTCTTAAGGCAGGGGCTGTATTTATTTCTACAACCCTATCAGTGACATTTAAACACACGAAGCAAACATTAAACAAATAAACGAACAAACCAAACAAACACCCAGCTAGTGCTCGATTGCTTATCTGCAGAAGCAAACAAAGCAACGACTTTTTAAAATCATAATAGTTAAATAATCAGGAACACCATGCTCTCATCTGTCAAACTGTCCTTCTTCCGCTCTCATACATGTCTTCCAATGAGACTAGTGTGATGTTGTGCATGAGGCTGGCAATCTCACCATGTAACATAAGATTGCTACCGAAACCACTACTGCAAGAGGGCACACTCAACTACTGAAACTGAAAATTCAACTATCATGCACACACACGCACACACACATGCTTGTCGTCTAGCGATACTAGTATGGTGTTGTGCATGAGGCTGACAATCTCACCGTGTAACATCGGTTGCTACCGAAACCACTACTGCAAGAGCATACACTCAGCTATCACACACACACACACATTCATGCATGTCGTCCAATGAGACTAGTATGGTGTTGTGCATGAGGCTGGCAATCTCACCATGTAACGCAGATTGCTACCTGATAAGACCAGAACTGGCCACCATGAAATGATAAGGGTGGATTTAGGCTGACTTCAATTACCACCCCTATCGACACCAGTAAAATTATAGTTGTAGTGTAGGGTGTCTTATCTGGTTTATGTTGTTGCTGTGTGTAAAGTAGTTAGCTAGTCCACAGAGTTACAGCACAGGCAAAGTGACATGCGAAGTCATAAAGGAGGTAACTGCTCTTGACGTTTTCATCATTTATTTCACGCCACAACGACAGTTACTTCACATACATCATAAACATCACAGTTCAATAGTTTTCAGCATTCAAAATGATATCGGTGCCAACTGTTAGACATGTAGGATCCAATCCTCATCAGTCATAGCGTAAACAATAGTTCAAGGTTCACAGTGTCATAAAGTTATTATTCATAAATCTGTCTAAATAATATGGCACAGAGCTGGATGCATTAATATTCATTACTATCAATAGTGTAACAGTGTCAGCTGCATTTCATCAGTACACATACATAATAATCATTACTCCTCTCCTGATGCTGGCAGATCAGGTGTAATAAATAAGTCCGTTATCGTTTGCACGAGAAATAGTATTGAGGAGTACAGGTCGAACTGACCTTATCACATTCCTAAGTCTAACCCTTTGACTTAGGCGTAATCGCTGACATAGCGAATCCTGGAACACAGACAATAGTCCTGTTGGTCTAAAGCGACCCATATATGTAAATTGTTCAGGTATAAAGATACCGGTGGCGAAATCCTAATCAAAGTACCTCTCCATTTTGAATCACACAGGCGAGCAGAGAGCAACAAAATGTCGAACTACTAGATTGTATCGTAAAGTTCAATAAAGAGGTATTACCTTTCTTCGGAATCAACCACTAAAACATATGCCTCCAGGCGGCTTGAATAATACTGAGAAAAGTCTAGTTAGATAACTAACTCACAAAGACAATATATTTCCCTATGAAAAATCACAAGACGCCAATGCGTCTATCCTCTGCTCAGTACATCATCTCGAATCCCCGCTGGGCGGAAGACGATTCTAACCCTCTTAAAGTCAGACATGCGCAGAACGCATATACTTGAGTAGTAATCAGAAACGAGACGAGGGTTGATGAACATTCCAGAACGATTTAGTAAGAAATCGCGCCTTATATGGACAGCAAAAGAATCCTCAACACTGGTTTCAATCATTCGAAGAAACGGTAGCCCGATACTACCATACAAGGAGAATGACCAACACATCGTTCAAAAAAGTGGACCTGGAGTCCCGTCACAAGAGGAAGTAATCATCCTTGTAAAATGATTCACAGTTAATACAAGAGTTATCTAGCTTAGACTGTGCGAAAGAATAAATGTACAATCCAAGCAAGTTAATATACAATGTCTTTAGAAAAACTTATACAATGTCTTTCGAAAATAATTACACAATGTCTTTCGAAAAAATCTGTGCGTAACACTACCGAAACCACTACTGCACGAGCATATGAATAATTCATGCGGAGGCAAACCACACTGGTGGCCCCATGCTCCCTCAGGAGCGAAGAAGAGAAATACATATCTCCAAGTGAGCCCACGTGCTCTCACAAACCATTCTACACATAATCATAATTAAATAATAAAATATGTATCAAATAGAATTAAACAATATGTACAACCAATACTCTCCTTAATGGGCATAAACCACTACCTCGCAACTGATCCATCTCAATATTCATCCCTGCACTCTGAAGCATGTCGTATATGCCGACTGATGAGATTGAGAACTCATCATATAAAACACATTATTACAGAAACAAACCACTGTCATAGCATATAAATGCTTCATGCAGGCTTCTGTTGGATTCAGCCGCACTGGTGTCGCCCTACTCCGCAAGGAGCAAACAGGAACGTTTATGTCTCAAATGTGCTTTACGCACAAAGGAGTGGCTCTAATCTCACCAGAAATCTAAATACATATTCTCACCTCACTCAAAGTAACCCACTAAAGATATACAGTAGCATAATCAATAATCGTAAAATACCACTAAATTACTATCGCATCAAAGAATAAAATAAAATTACTTTTGACTTAACAACTAGAACTAAAGTCATCACCACTTAGCCGCCATCTTGCTATTTTGCTAACAAGTCAATATTATCTAAATTCAAGTAATAGATCGCTTCTCTGCCTGGTTTCATGTATGAAATACTTTCATACTATATTTGCCTGGTCTGATGGATGAAATAATTGCTACTAACACTCTCACATCTGCGATTAGGACTTACACTATTAAAATCCATCCACGCATATTATTTTCATTCATTTATATTTCAAGACTAAATTATAAGGTCCTGGAAACACATCAATCTATTTATTTCATTAACCATTGAAACAGACACGCTCAATATAATTCTAAAGCTACAGAGAAATAATGGTAATTTCACTAGGAAATAAGCTAATCTGCTTTTAAATCAAACTCACGTGTCATGTCTCTCTTCTACCCACACAGGGCGCCTCGTATCTTCGTTTTCTCTTGTCTGGACTAAATTTTCAAATAGGCCTGTTCGCCGCTCGCTATCTCTATATATAGGCTCTAGGCTAATCACTCAACTTACTGCGCGGCGTGTAGTAATTGCGCCACGCAAATAACACACGCGATTATCGCTCTAGAAATAGCGAAAACACAAATAAAACATACAGCTATTTAATATAACACAAAACTATCAAATATAACTAATGTTTAGTCTTTATTATGGCCTAGTAATAAATCTTCTAGTGAGTCAGACTCTTCACATCACAGCATGCTGCGCGCACATCGAAAATAAATGGGCGATAAATATGCATTGAACATGAAGGGGGTAGTCTTTACGGCCCCATCACACACATATATATATATATATATATATATATATATATATATATATATATATATATATATATATATACACACACACACACACACACCCTAGAGGCCATATCCGTTCTTTACTAGGCATGTTGTCTCGATATACTCCATCTTCTATCTATGACCAAAAGAAAGTGGATTAACTTCAGATCTAACGGCTGTAGAACAAAATTCCTTTTGTACATTCCAGTACATGCTTTCAAGACATCCCCATTGTAGCTGTCCATGTTAACATTGTCATCTTTCAAGACATCCACATTGTAGCTGTCCATGTTAACGTTCTTCTGTAAAACCACATGTCTGTGGTAAATAGTGTTTTCCTACTTGTTTACTAATTGTCACTTCCGATCATCATCCTATATAACTCTGAAGAGCTCTATTTCTTACTTCCACCCAACAAAGAGTTGTTGCATAAAATGCTTTTCATTTTAAATAGAATGCTACTTTTACTTGGTCTATTCTACACATCCCGTAGCACGCTGGTTGTACATACGACGGATGCATCCTCTCTCACGTCCATTTCTGCTAGTCCCACGTTTCATGTCAAACTCCAACAGTCGCAGCCTTGTTGATTTATCCATTGCTGTGTCATTATCCAGCAGACGATCATTAATAGCCCTTACTATCTCTTCCTTATCCATGTCCAGTGTCCCCACTATAGGTGCTCTCAAGGCCAGTCTGTCAGCTCTCTCATTGCCAGATACTCCTGCATGACCAGGACAGTAGACCCATACCAGTTCTTGAAGACTTGCGAATTATATTCATGTTTTACATTCCTGCCCGGGAGCCGCGCTAGCGTAGTGGTTACCACACCGCTCTGGCGACCGGGTGATTCAGGATCAAACCCGGGTGACGGCATTTGAGGATTTTTCGTCGAACGCGATTTGGACTGGATTAACTCGAGACCTGGCGAGGACATTTGAAGGAGTGTCGTCGACCACGGATTGGCGGATCCTGAGCCGACCCAGCTGTAATGAGTACCTCCGAAATCGGAGAGTATTTGCCTGAATGGCGAGGGACACCTGTCTCTGTACAAGAAAAAAGGGATACTCACGTAAAATCAATGTCAGGTTAGACTTAAAATAATAACCTGAGATTTCGCCTCGAGTATTAGCGGGCGTACGAAAAAAAAAAAAAAAAAAAAAATTCCTGCCGCAGCCATCCGTTCTGAAATGTCCGAAGCATGGCTTGAGATTCTGACAATACAACTGCCCTGGTTTATGGAGTTTCAGACAGCCACCTCAGTACTATAGTAACTGCCTCTACCTCCATTCTCATGCTGGAGGTTGTTGTCATGTAGGCTCCACTGTGTTCACCAAGGACATTGCCCGTTATTCTCGCGAAGAAGCCCTATCCTGATTTCTCACCATGCACTACAGACCCAACAGTGTATACAATGGCGTCATCATCCCCAGCATGATCACTTATCAACTGATTAATCTCAATCTTCTCCAGTACCCCACGATCTGCACTCTCTGTCAAGGCTAATGATAACCTGGTGGTAGTTTATCCAGTTCTCCCCTAACATATTCCACTCTCTGCCAAGGCTAATGATAACCTGGTGGTAGTTTATCCAGTTCTCCCCTGACTTATTCTACTCTCTGCCAAGGCTAATGATAACCTGGTGGTAAATTATCCAGTTCTCCCCTAACTTATTCCACTCTCTGCCAAGGCTAATGATAACCTGGTGGTAGTTTATCCAGTTCTCCCCTAACTTATTCCACTCTCTGCCAAGGCTAATGATAACCTGGTGGTAGTTTATCCAGTTCTCCCCTGACTTATTCTACTCTCTGCCAAGGCTAATGATAACCTGGTGGTAGTTTATCCAGCTCTCCCCTGACTTATTCCACTCTCTGCCAAGGCTAATGATAACCTGGTGGTAGTTTATCCAGTTCTCCCCTGACTTATTCAACTCGTCCCATTTGGATACATTTTCAACACTGGTCATCAGACCAATCGTTGCCTCTACTTATGCCATCCATGACAACCCCCTCTCCCCCCCCTATTCTTTTTCCTCTGATGTCAGCTGCGTTTTCATGTGGGGGGTGCCTTTTGTCGGTGGTTACCCGCATATATGCTTTTGCTTGGGCCATTGCATATCTGGATCTAATCGACAGCAATCCGAGCATGTATCTCATTGTCACAATGGGGGTATCACGCGTACACCCCAAAACTAGTCGCATCCCTTCATGTTGAATGCTAAATTCAACTCTAGATTCCATATTGTGACATACAAAACAAGCGGATTATTCCTAACCATACTCGAAAGTTATTTTTACTGAAATCACGAGCTGACGATACAGGAGAAACAACAGTCTTTGTTCCAAGTGCGCACCAGCCAATGTTTTTAAGGCAGCCAGTCCTCGCTTGCACTTCTGTATGATCAGTTCGACATGATACTTGAACGATAGCCCTCGATCAAACGTTTCTCCCAG
Source organism: Oreohelix idahoensis (assembly GCA_024509875.1). NCBI lineage: Eukaryota > Metazoa > Mollusca > Gastropoda > Stylommatophora > Oreohelicidae > Oreohelix > Oreohelix idahoensis. The sequence goes on from JAMPIV010003755.1 coordinate 189,349, forward strand.
ATACTTCATCTTGTCTTGCCTTTCAATGTTCTGCCCATTGAAAGTGATTTCTACGATAGCGCTGCTCTAATCGTTCGAAAACAGTTACCTCACGGAGTTAAGTCCAGGGGAATAGCTAAGGAGTTAGACTTTCGCAGGATCTAAGGCTTTCTCTGATGAACACAGAGAGTCTAATAGGAAATCCAATCACTGACGGTCAGCAAAGTTATGAGTGGAATTATAGTCGAATGAAATGAGATAGGAGAGGTCACTAATAAAATTAGCATAAAGAAATCAGGTCATATACAACAGAATGAGGCCAAACAGAGGGTGGGTAGGGGGTTGCTAGAACAACAGACAAGAATTTTGCGTCTCTCTACCGACAAGATCGATACAAAAATTTCTGAACCAACTCATCACAAACGAATGTATGATGATATAACCAAACATAGCAGGGAAATTTGCAAGTGTGCACATGTTACAGAGGAAAAATGTTGATATCGGTTACAGATTACATATTAATGAGAATAACCGTTAAAATAGATTAAATGAGGACACAGACAGACAAGTAAGTAGAAAATATGCAAGTTTTAGACGAACGACAAGACAGCCTACTGCACACATTAAGAGACAGATTTGAACCAAACTCGCTACTTTACCTGGAGCTGTAAGCTTTCACAAAACCAATGACTGTAAAGAATTTAGGGAGATAATCATTGTGAAGGTGGAAGTGTCTTTAATGAGATCCCCTTGTATCAGTAACTTTTTTAAACAAAACTTTTAGTGATAAAATGTATAATGTTTTACGTAGGACACCGTATACTGAGATTAAAATTAGAATGTCACCTATCTATCTATCTATCTATCTATCTATCTATCTATCTATCTATCTATCTATCTAGCTATCTATCTATCTATCAATCTATCTATCTATCTATCTATCTATCTATCTATCTATCTATCTATCTATCTATCTATCTATCTATCTATCTATCTATCTATCTATCTATCTATCTATCTATCTATCTATCTATCTATCTATCTATCTATCTATCTATCTATCTATCTATCTATCTAACTATCTATCTATCTATCTATCTACAACAAAGCCAAGCTGACTCACACAATTCTATCTAACAATGCCCCGTCGTACCTAAGATCATTGTTTCAAACCAGTAGAAGGGAGGGACAACGATTACATCAGTTACGTCTGCCCAAACCTAGGATCGACCTGTTCAAAAAGAGTCTAGCCTACTCTGGTGCCTACTTATGGAACACTCTTCCATACCACTGTCACGTAGACAGTGACTTAATTTATTTTTCCATCTCGTCTCAATTTGATTACTTTTTAAATGTCCTGGTTTTCCTCGTCATTTTGTATTCTTCTTTCTTTCATTTTTCACCTTCGAAATTCCCACCCGAGGTTTGGTTACGTTCCGGCCTGTAGCGGTCAGCGAACGATAGTGTTACGTCAACACGCACCTGGTCCGGCCGAACAGGGGAATTTCTCTGGTCGCTTTAAAGCCTTTGATCACGAGCGAAAGGGTCCCTGTGTTTGGCTTCCAGAACGCTGCTTCGGATCATAATATTATGCATCCTGGAAACAGAGGAAACAAACCCGCGGTCAGTCTTTGAGTTTTTGCCCTTAGACAAGATAGAGCATAATGTTATGCATTTCTCTACCTGGGGAACTTTCGCACGATTTCTTTTGTCTTACTCTAGATTACGTCTTTCGCCGAACTTCTGTAGAAATATGCAGGCCAGGTGTCCGGGGGGAGCGTCCTTTGTGATCTATAAGAGGAGACTGGGTTTAATAGACAAAGACATTCGTAAATATTCCTGGCCCGTAGATGACCATCATGAGATAAGGCAAACTTTAACACAGTACTAGAATGTGTTTGCCTATGTTCTAGTCATTTTCGGGGTGAGTTGACATATCTTATAATTATAATATATTAGATTCATGTTAGCTTTTATATATCTGTTAGGAAAGTGAATTTATTTCTGAGGACTTCTCCTAGTAATTTAGTTCAGTGATAAGATTACACTGCCTACGGCCTTAATTAAGTGGTGCTTAAACTGTTACGGTTTATCATGGGTTAAATGTTAAACTTACAATAACAGATATTAGGCGTAGAATCAGTCCACGAATGCTTACCATTGGGTTAAGAGTCAGCAAAATTAACTGTCATTTCTGTAAGATAATGTCAGGTGTGGATTGTTCACTTTAAAACTGAATAGTGAGATGCAGGTAATAACTCTGGATTATAGGAGATAGTCACTTATTCCTTTTGATAGATATTTCTAGTGGCAAGGGAGGATCATTTTATGCTTACTTGTGTGGCTAGGCACTAGTCTATAACTTTCACTGAAAGCAGTCACCAGGCATAGATATAATTATATCTTATGGTTCAGCCACAACTGTATTATTATAGCAAGAACATTGCATTTTCTTTGTACTCAGTTTGTGGAATATTAATATATTTTCCCAAGGGGACATACGATTTATTTGTGTAATGTCAAATGCTGTAATCTGTTTATGTAAATTCATTTAATGTTGTAAGATGAATAAGCATATTCATTTAACTGTAACTACAGGCTAGGTTTCCTGTATGTTGAGATTGGGAGAAGAGAAGTAGATTGTTGCTGTCAGAACAGTTACTGACAGGTACCTGGGTGTGCAAAAGATATTAAGTCTATGCGGGCGCGTGTTGATAATTGATATTTTTAAGGAACAGGAGACATGGTTAAAGACAGCCCTAAACTATCATAGCAATAACTACAATAAATTTAATCCCATAGTGGAGCGAAACTTTCTATATAAAGTTAGTGTGATTTATTATTTGCTTGATGTAAGAGGATGTCTCTTTTCGGTCTCAGTTTCAGGGGTAACCGAATCGCTAGAGCAGACTCTTCGATCTAGAGGGTTTCTGAATACCGCTAGCGTCACGAATCGTCAACACCGTTCCTGAATCAAAACCCCTTTTGTCAACGCCAAGTTAAGCTCACGCAGTGCAACGGAGCCAACGCTAAATCTGGAATCACCAAATGCAGTAGTAGTTCTCTACTCGCCTCTTGGATTACCAGCCAGAGCATTGCGGCTTCCAGAATATCAAAACCGCCCAGCATGCCTATAGCAGAATTCCATATCACCCGCCTTTTTTGTGCCTAAACGGGGCACTCAGCCAAGCCACAGTTAACCAGCCAAAACCGGATTTAAAGAAATTCTAGCGCCTGATAAGCACGCCTTGGGATCAATTGTCCTCAAGTGACTTCGTCCCATGGTTTATTTCTGGGTCTATGTAGAACTTCGCACGTATGAGCAGCCATCTATGGACAGAGTTCCAGCCCCACTCGCGCCAGTAGGGGGAGTCACCAACGATAGCGCCTATACAGTGATTTTATTCAGGTTAATTCCATCACCGATGGAGGATATATACGAAAAAACCACTTACTGGAGCTTTTCCCTTGGTCCCCGAAAGCGGACAGGCTGTCGCTAAGTTCATTCAGTTGGTCTGCAGGAGATAAACAGCGTCCCCCAGCCCACCTCGCGCCAGTAGGGGGGAGTCACCAATGATAGTACCAACAAGGACAGTTTTGTAGGCATAGTCCCTCACGAAGGATCTACAAGTAACACACTGTCCGGGCTATTTCATCTGGTCCCCGAAAACGGACGGACTGCCACGCAGTTTATTCATTGTGGTAAACAGAAGGTAAATAGAGTCTTCCAGCCCACCTCGCACCAGTAGGGAGGAATCACCAATGATAGCGCCTATACAGTGAACTTATTCAGGTTAAGTCCATCACCGATGGAGGATATATACGAAAAAACCACTTACTGGAGCTATTTCATATGGTCCCGAAAACGGACGGGCTGACACTCAGTTATTTCATCTCTCTGTGTTCTACAGGTTTTATGAATGGTGATCTGTGTGTGTGGTTGTTGGTGTATATGATTATTGATGACTATTGATGATTAGTTGATTATTGATGTAATTTTATGTTGTTGTGATGATATGTATTATTTTCATGCTTTTCTTCTTTGATAAATTTTACACATTTATTAATGCGCTGTTCACGACCTTTCCATCCATATTTGTATTTTTAGCTCTTTACTAGAATCTCTATGTTTGATAAGAGAAAAGAGTGAGAGCAGGAGATGCTTAGACAGACAAAAGTGAGTTGAGGCCTGGAGAGAGAGATCATTTGAATAAATCTTCTTCCAGGTTGTCTCAAGTCCATCTCCTATTTACACCTTATCTAAAGTGTAATCTATAACTCTGTCAGTCCACTATCCCTTGTCGATTTCACTACAGTTGTCCAACTCGACAAATACTCTACACTCAAACTCAACCACGACAACCACCTAAAAAGCCTACCTACACAATATTCTTTTAACAAAGCACTTTTCAAACACTTCCTCAACACTGATATCTACCCCTATAGAAACAGCATTTTCCTGTCAACATCTCATCCATAGGTCAACATTTCTTTTCCTCTTCCGCTCGTTTTTTGTGTGTGTGCGTGTGTGTGTGAATAATTTGTTTTATATCCATGTAATATCATTATTATATTCACTTTAAAATATTATTATATAATGTAATGTATGTGTGAATGTACCCACATAATACTGTACTTTAGAAATGTGAACCTTTTTTTTTCTACTGCTAAAAGAATTTTCCTGCCACAGAAGTTCGTAAGAAAGTGTTATTATTATTATTTCATTTTCCACCAAGAATGTATGGATATAACCGAGAATGTGTTTATGTAATTTTTGTATTGATGATTGATGACACATTCAAAAATACAGATTAATTGTAGACGGATTGACCGCATGAGTGAGTGTCGGTATACAGAATTTATTTATTTTTATTGTTTTATTTATTTTATTTTATTATTACTTTTTCCCCCCAATTACTAGCTTGTTTGTTTCAAAAAAAAAACCTACTCATTTTTTTATTATGCTTGCATACTGTAAATGAATGCTGTTATGGTAACTTTATAATGTTGCATGCCTTTAAATTAATGCTTAAAGCATCATGTGGGAATGAAAGGATATAATATGCAAGATTAATGAGAGTGGAAGGGCAGAATGTTAGACGGGCCTGCGCGCCCAATTCTTTACCCTTCGAAAATAAAGTTCGTTCTATCTATCTATCTATCTATCTATCTATCTATCTATCTATCCATCTATCTATCTATCTATCTATCTATCTATCTATCTATCTATCTATCTATCTATCTATCTATCTATCTATCTATCTATCTATCTATCTATCTATCTATCTATCTATCAATATATCTATCTATCTATCTATCTATCTATCTATCTATCTATCTATCTATCTATCTATCTATCTATCTATCTATCTATCTATCTATCTATCTATCTATCTATCTATCTGTCTGTCTGCCTGTCTGTCTACCTGCCTGTCTATCTATATATATAAATGCGTTTTCATAAAAAAAATTTCAGGGCTATACAGAACTCAGAGTTGACCTAAAATACCAAGAGTTACACATGTTTGCTCACTACACAAATTTTGTTGTTGGTGACGAGATGTCCAATTACCATCTGACAGTGGGTGGTTATTGGGGGACAGCCAAGGACGGCTTGTTGTACCACAATGGCAGGTCTTTCAGCACCTACGACAGAGATAACGATCTCACTGATAAAAACAGTGCGAACGAGTACCTCGGAGCTTGGTGGTATGGTGGTAGTTACGAGTCCAACTTGAACGGTTTGTGGGCAGCACAGGGTAGTAGCGGTGTGATGTGGTATTCTAGTCAGGGATCCGCTAGTTTTACTGAGATGAAGATAAGACATGTTTAGCTTAATGAATCTGTCAGCAAAACAAAGTTTGTAGTTAAACAGGATTTGATTAGACTTCAAGTGCCAGTTGTCTGTCAGTTTAGTCAGGTAGTTTATACCAATAAGATTTTGGGTTTATGCTGTTGTAATTCTCATTACTTGCAAGCACAGAAAATAAAATAATTATTATCCAGTCCCCCCTTGTTTCGTTAGTGACAATTACATTTAATGTTGGCTAACCATTCAGTATTGTTATTGTTAAACAGAATCGATATCATACAGTATCGTTATTGTTAAACAGAATCGATATCATTGCATTTTGGGCAAACCCCTAGGTGCTCAGTCACCGCCAGTATATGTCGAAGAGTGTGAATGTTAACTATTCATGTAAGCTCGCTGGTTATAAACACGACGGATGCGTCCTCTCATACGTCCATCTCTGCTAGCCTAACGTTTGATGCCAAATTCCCACAGTCTTAACTTTGATGATTTATCTATTGTAGTGTCATTCTCTAACAGCCGATCATTAATTGTTCTCAGTATCTCTCCCTTATCCATATCCAGTGTCCCCACTGTGGGTGCTCTTGATGATAGTCTGTCAGTTCTTTCATTACCACCTACACCTGCATGACTAGGACTGTGGATCCACACCTGCTGCTATGAATGTTTTCCATTCATCCATTAGCCAACCATTTTAAACCTTTCGAAGCAAGGATAGAGAGTCTGACACAATGACTGCCTTTGTTACTAAAGTTTTAGTTAGCCACCTTAAGGCTACAGTAGCTGCCTCTATCTCCATTCTCATGCTGAAAGTTGTTATCGTGTAAGCTTCGCTATGTTCGGCGACAAATAATCATACAGTAAATTTACGTGAATGTGCAAGAGAGTATAAGTATTTGATGTTTCTAGTTATTTGACTACCCCCATGACTGTCTATTCGTGTCTCTGACATTGTTTGTCGATGTCTATGTAAGTCTATAACCATGTTTATCACTGCCTGTGTGCATATATCACCTTGTATAAAAAAACTATGCGTACCAATGTTTCATAACTGTGTCAAATTATACACATTAAACTAACAATCTACTCTTTTACAGTGTTAGGACAATATTGTGGTTTTGCTCGTAGACAGATATACCTAGACTAGACTGAGAATAAAAGACGAATGTCAAACTGAAATTTGACAATTAATAGAATAAAAGGAAGAATACAACTCATACAAAGACTGAATACACAAATTGTAAGGAAATGTTAATACAAAAAGTTTCATCTAAAACCTTAAAGACCACTTGAGCCAAATGACTTTGTTTCTGTCAACAATAACGACAGTTTGGACAAACTTCTAAATGTCAGCATAAGTGCCCAGAGTTCTCATAAATTGTATTAGTTTTTTTTTCAATTTGTTACCGATCTACCGTTTTCTGGTAGTGATGATAGACAGGCGATCGTCTGCTTTGTTGTCTTGAGGACACACAAGGAGACACTTCATCCCCGCTTAAATTTTCAAAGACAGGCATATTGCCTTGATTGAAAACATACAATTTTCTGCTTCTTGTCTTGATGGTACACATTGAAATGTCTGCCTCTTGGACTTGATATAGAGATATAATTCTGCTTCTTGTCTTGATGGTAGACAGACATTCGCTTTTCTTGCCCTTTCCTTGATTGTGCGCTGTGGTGGCTGATTACTGTTACCAACAGATTCTTCGTAGGCAATATATGTTTAAAGTTATATCTACCTGTCTGATGAAAGGTACTTATTTGATAATCTAAGGGAAGTAACTCTTGAGTGGTTTGATGTTATATTTTATTATATTCGTTATCTTCTCTGGCGTATGAATTACATTTACGTCGGTTTGTTCCTTGTTTGAACAGAACAGACTGGTCTTGCTTGAAAAGGTTTTTAACCCGAGTTAATGTTTATTCCTTGACTATTTAAGGCGATTTAGTCTTATATCTTTATATCTTTTAATGTCTAACGTCGGCCTATTTTGGAGCTGAACTATGGCGTCAAGCGCGCTTCTGCGCATGTGGGTAAGAGGTCGTTGTCGTGAGGGCTTCCGCCATGTCGGTTTCTGCTGAATGCTGTTCGGATAGGAAAGTCCGAAGATTGGTCTCTGTGGTCTTATTCTGGGAAGGAGATTGTTTCTCTGTATGACTATTATGTCAATGATTTTCCCAGTATTCATTTGTTACGCCAAGTGATGGCGTGTGATATGTGCTAGTGTGTTTTTCTATGACTAAAGTAACACAGACATTTTTCTGAACTATTTCTATGCCTAGGTGGGCGTCGTGATAACGTCCGTCCATATGATTTGTTGAATATATATAAAGACGGCATGTTATCTAGAAGCACAAAAGCTTGATACCAGCAGCAGTACTGTTTACCGGACATGCAGAGCCCCTATATGCACATTTGTATAAGGAACAGAACCTTCTATTAGGTTTCATTATTCACCTTCGGGGTGAGCGATGCTTACGCAAGATGGAGCCATTTTTGACCCCGCTTTTGGTCTAGCGGATTATCGTCCAGAGAACAGGAATGCCCTCACTATCTAAGGACGATACAGAGATCTGTCTATTATAAGTCCTATTATTGACGGTTGAAGATTGTCGTCATTCAACTTGCTAAGGTACGAACTGTAATACTTAGCCAGAAGAGGTCCTGCCAAGGAGCCTTTTATGATAAACACTTTTGCTAGCATTAACTGATGCGTTTAATCAGTTAGGGCCTGAGATGCAAGACAACTAGGACCTCGAGTGCTTGTTTACTAAAGTCCAGTTGTACCTATATTCGACACGAATGCCTATTTGATATTGCAGACCATTTTTCAAGTATACGATGTTGTTGTCAACCTGTTCAGTGACTGTAACCATGATGTCAGTGTGTGTCTCATTAAATCCATGAACAAAAAACGTCCACAGTAGTATACGTCAGTGACTTGTAACTATGAGTGAGTGTGTGCTTGATTTATTAGTCATTTTTACAGAACAGTCCATGCATTCGCGCACCTGACATTTACACTCTCACTCAACGTCAACATTACCCCTTGTCAGAGCCCCAATACTCTCTGGACAAAGTGACCGGTATACCAACACTGTGTCGGTTTCGAGTTGACCATTATAACATATCACCTGATTCTTCTGCATTCTACTTGTACCAACATGAAGTCTACACTTATCATCGTGGAAGACAATGATACATAAAGAATACCACTTGTATCAACGTGGTGTCCAAGATAGCCCTTATCAACATGGTGGCCAGATCCTGGGTCTAACCTTCACAGTTTGTAATATTTGCAAGTCTACTGCTGTTGATTTATTGACGCCTGATATGACACACACCAACAGTCGATGTCAACATTTTGCCACGTGACCTGCCCTGTCAAGCAGATGCAGTAACTAGGTCAACGCTTGTGGAACAGACATTATTTACATGGAACAGACATCGTTACACAGCAGTGTCGAATCATAAATTTGACTGTGTTAGCAAAAGTTACATTATAAAAAAGTTAGTTGCTTATCCTTTACAGGACGTGGCAATCAAACCCAGCTTTTATTGGCTGTTTGTGATTTTTCTAGGCAATTTTTTTTTCATTCAGTAGTTTGCCATTGCTTTCTGAACGGTACGGCGCTTATACCATTGTAAAAAATCCACACAAAGCGATCTGCTACCAAACCGCCTGCAGCAGGTTTCGAACCTGGTATATCTGGATTATGAAACTGCGTTCATACCCATTAGGCCACAGACGCCAGTTACATTATACAGCTGAGAAATCCTATTTTCAACGGTGGATCTTCTTGTAATGATCTATTTTGTGTTGAACATTGTAATAGTTAAGGCCAGGATAAATTAGTAATTAATTGTCAGTACTATTGTATGATAATAACTGAGCCTTATTTGCAACACATTACATTCCATTATATGATATAAATGTATTAATGTTTAAATGTTTGCATGTAATATTTTGTGTATATGTCTTCGGGTCGGTTGGGTAGGTGACTGTTATAAGATATACCACGTCATAGAGGTCTTATAATAGCGTTCAGTAGGAGCAATTTTCTTAATTGAAAATTTGCATGCAACATTTGTTGCTATTTTTGTTAGTTGTGACGAGCTGTACAATCGTTGTTTTTGTAATATTTTTCTGTTTTTTGGTTTTGTTTTGATTTGTTTGTATTTGTAGGTCTTCCCTTTCCTTTTATTTAGTTTCATACACCTTTTATATTTATACACTGTGACGTCATTTGTGTTGTTATTCCCTCGCAGTTGTCATCGCAGGTTCTGTGATTATTTTCTTTGCTTTTTCTATTTGATTTATTTGATTCCTGCGAATGTTTTCATATTGTCTTTTATAATTGTCTTTTGTTTATGTTGTTGGTTGACATGCTATTAGGTTTTTTTTTTGGTTGACATATGCTATTTATAGATATATTTGATCATGCACTATTAGCTGTTTAGTGCACTTCTTGTACAAAATCAACTGGTAGTGGATTATTATTAGTATACAGTTGATTATACAAGACCTTATTAAAGGCTTGTTTCCCAGAGATTGTGATAAAGTGAGCTGATTAATCAAGTTTACTAAGAACTTGTTTCTATTTACTTTGAGATAGATTGCATTATTAATTCAAGTAACTAGTCTCACATTATTAGACATTATGTCGACTTTAGAGCAATTTATCAAGCAAGGCATAGCCTTGGGCAAAACTGAAGAGAAATTAGAAGAGTTTGCACTTGCTCAGTTTGCCAAGGCACAAAAAGCTGAAAAGATACAAATGCAACAAGACAGAGAAGCTGAGGCTGAACAAAAAGATTAGAAAGAGAAGCTGAGGCTGAACAAAAGAGGTTAGACAGAGAAGCTGAACTAAAGAGATTAGACAGAGAGGCTGAACAAAAGAGATTAGACAGAGAAGCTGAACAATAGAGATTAGACAGAGAAGCAGAAGAAAAAAAGATGCAAATACAGCTAGACAGAGAAGCTGAACAAAAGAGATTAGACAGAGAGGCTGAACAAAACAGACTAGAAAAATAAGCTGATAAAGAAAAAGCAAAGATGGAACATGAACAGAAACTCTTAGCTCTTGAGATAGAGAAATTGAAATTGACAAATATGGGTAGTGTTAATCAGTCATCTGGTAATAATGGTAAACCTTCAACTTATAAGGTCAAGCTACCAGCATTCAGTCCTTCCAGTGACGACATAACATTCTGGCTGGATAGATTTGAACGTTCTTGTCGAACTCATAATGTGGATAAATCACAATATGCTAATCAGTTATCAGAGAATTTGAAAGGTGATTCTCTGACTAGTTTATGCTTGGTGGAAGAGGCTGACAAAGATAATTATGATGTTATTAGAGCAGCCTTGATAAAAAAAATATCAATTGACAGAAGAAGGTTATCGTATTTTGTTTAAGACAATGGTACCTGAGACAGGGGTAGAATTCTCAGAATTCATTGCAAAGGCACGTCTTACATTTACACGATGGATTGAGCTATCCAAAACAGAAAAAACATATGAAGCACTTATGGACTTGTTGCTTAGAGACAAGATTATGTCTTCTATAAATAAACCATTCCTTGAATTTCTACATGAGCGTAAACCCAAAACACTAAAACAAATGGAAGAATATTGTTCCCAATATGTCACTGCACACGCTGACGTGACTGTTGGCAACACTAAGATTAAGGAGAGTATGCCAGGTTCTTCAGCAACACCATACAATCCTAATTACAAACATAAATTTCAAGAAGCTCAAAAAAGGTTTGATAAAAAGGATAACTGGAATAATTATCAAAACCATGGTAACCAATCATATCAGGGTTCTTCTTCGAAGAACTGGAGACGAGCTGACAGCCCTCGATACAGTGGTTGTCACAACTATAGACATTTCCGCAGGGGAAGTCATAATAGGAACTATCCAAGTTATTCAACATGGAGACAACAAAACCAAACTTACAGAGATTCTCATTATAATGAGCATGATAATTGTAGCCATGAAAACTATGACTCAAACCCAAATAGGGGTTACAATAGGGGAAACAATAATAATTGCAGAGGCAATAATAATCGAGGTAGATCACAATACAAAAAACATAAATCACATTACCAGGCAAACTCTGCACAGCAAGAGTCCCATGAAGCCTGTAATCAGACTAATAATAATAAAGACTCTAATAATATGGCATGTTCTGCGTTTGATTTTGGGAGAGCATCTCAATGCCCCCAATGCAAAACATTGTTCGAACCAACTACGGTGTCTACTTTAAGTTGCGGCCACCCTCTTCCCGCTCTTCCTGCGTCAGTCGCGCATGATGGAAGAGGTTCTCTTGTCTTACACAAAGGGTTAGTAAATAACAATCCAGTCTCATTCTTTTTGATTCTGGATGCACCACCATTGGTGTTAGGCAGTCACTCGTAGATCTTGCCCATCCCACAGGCAAAGTAGTCAAATGTGTGACATTCGGCGGTACTTTGGAGAAGTACTCTACTGCTATCATTAAGATTGCTACTCCTTTCTTTACAGGAGATGTACACGCATGTCTTCTGCCGAATTCGATCGCTGATCTTATCATCGGTCGTATTCACGGAGTCAAAGAATGCACTCTGCAACAAATTTCCGTTTGGAAAAATCAAAATTTGCAAACTGCTAATGCAGTAGTCACAAGAGCTCAAGCTCTTAATATGCCTCAAACTTCATCTACTGAAGATAATGAAGCGCATAACCAAGATGATTCCGTGGTAATTTCTCGTGATTCATTTATAAAACAGCAAAAAGATGATCCCACTCTGAAGAAATTCTTCATTCTTGCAACTAAAGGTGATCCGAATAAAGACACAAGTCGTAAATCGTGGATTACAAAGAAGAATGGCGTACTTGTACGTATGGTTCAAGCCTCCATTACGTCAAGTCATTCTCAAATCCTGGTTCCCAAGAATTTGAGAGTTAAAATTTTGCAGCACGCTCACGACTCTCAGTGTACTAAGTCAAGAGTTCTTGCGGCTTTCTTTTGGCCTTTCGTAAACAAAGACATACGGATCTGTTGTCGATCTTGCAAAGTATGTCAAGAAGTCAAATCTAAAGGCCCACGAAATGCTGCACCTATTCAGGCTGCAGATATTCTTATTCGGCCGTTTCAGAAAATGGCAATTGACATTATTGGTCCGTTTAAGATCAAGTCTGCGAGAGGACATCAGTTTATCTTGTCGTGTGTTGACATGTGCACACGGTGGCGAGAGGCTATTCCTCTGAAGAGCATTACTACTGCTGATATTGCAGATGCTCGTTGGCTCATATTTTCTCGTCTGGGATTCCCCGGAGAAATATTATCAGACCATGGCACCCAACTAGTATCGGATACCATGTCTAAAGTAATGTCTACTCTGCAGATAGAAAGATCTTTGAGTAGTATCTATCACCCAATGTCTAATGGGATGGTCGAACGTCTAAATAGAACACTCAAAAACTTACTTGGGAAGATAACTGAGGATCATCCTCAAGATTGGGACAGGGTTTTACCTGCGGCCCTCTTTGCTTACAGAGAGGTCCCCAATGAACATACAGGATTTTCTCCCTTTGAACTTGTCTTTGGCGCGCGACCGCGCGGCCCTATGTCTTTGCTTCATGATCTTATAACCGCTGATAATATTAACGATGACACAAAATCCTCTTACGAATATGTCATCGCGCTTAGACACAAGATTATCGAAGCATGCAAATTGGCAACTTCTTCTTCTGAATTTGCTAAACTGAAGGCAAGGCATTTTGCCAATAAGAAGAGATGCTTACGACAACTTTGTCCAGGTGACAAAGCATTTGTTTTGCTACCTTGTAGGGAAAACAGACTTCTTATCTCTTGGAAAGGTCCGTACGATAGAATATCGAAAATTTCCGATGTCGACTATATTGTCGATATTGATGGGAAGCATAAAACCTTCCACATCAATATGCTTACGGAATTCCATGAACGTCCGGATTATTTACAGCCTATTTTCCAGGCAACGGACGATTCTCCAGTCCCGCATGGTCATTACTCATCACTGTCCGTAATACAGGATGAGGAAACAAGTTTCTCAGATGTTAATCTTCCTCTTCCAATGATTCCTCTTCATTCTAGTGAATCATGGAAAAATGTCACTCTTTCTCCTAATTTATCTCTAGGGGAACAGCGACAAGTTTCTGCTGTGTTACAAACATTTCAGGATGTCCTTACTGACATCCCTGGACAAACTCGTGTCATTGAACATGACATTATCCTAACTGACCATAATCCTATTAGGGTCAGACCTTATCCTATCCCTATACATTTTCAAGCACAAGTTGAGAAAGAGTTGGATGAGATGATAGATTTAAAAATAATTGAACCATCCACTTCAGCCTATTCTTCGCCGATGGTTATTGTTCGGAAAAAAGTCAATAACATACGTCTTTGCGTTTATTATCCTCAATTGAATCAAGTTACGAAGTTCGATGCTGAACCTATGCCTTTACTAGAAGAGCTACTTACTATTCTTTCCAAATCTCATTTCTTCACTAAACTTGATTTGTCAAAAGGATATTGGCAAGTTCCTTTATCTGAACACGCCAAACCTTTTACTGCTTTTTCTACACCTAGGGGTCTTTTCCAATGGAATTTCATGCCTTTCGGCCTTATGAACACTCCAGCTACATTCGTACGCATGATGCGTCGAATCCTATCTTATCGTTCAGATGTCATTGCATACCTAGACGACATCTGTCTTTTCAGCGATACTTGGGAAGATCACTATTTGGGGTTATATGAATTACTGTCTACTTTACGCGAGTATAACCTGACAGCGAAACCCTCTAACGCCTGTATTGGTTTTAGCGAAATTTCTTTCCTAGGCCACCGAGTCGGTCATGGTTTCCTAAAGACAGAAGACCATAATACCACTAAGATACTTAACATCTCTATTCCTAAGAATAAAAAGCAAGTGAGAAGTCTCTTAGGTCTTATACTATTTTATGGACGATTAATTCCGAATCTATCCTCTATCATGGCACCTCTTTCTTCGTTACTAAAGAAAGGGTCTGCTAATATGGTCCACTGGTCTCAGGAATGCCAATCCTCTCTGGATAAGATCAAAACTATGTTTTCAACTCCACCTATCTTGATGTTACCTACTACAGATAAGACATTTGTTCTTCGTAGTGACGCTTCATCCACTGGGAACGGAGCGGCACTAATGCAAGAGTACTCAGATACTCTGCATCCTGTACTGTATATTTCTCGAAAACTTAATGCGGCAGAAAGGAATTACTCGGTTTTAGACCGTGAATTATTAGCTATGGTTTGGTCAATTCTCAAACTTCAAAGATTCCTTCTTGGGGCGCATTTCATTGTGGAAACTGACCAGAAAGCTCTTACAGCTATTCAAAGTAAAAATTTGAAGAGCTCGAGATCAACTCGATACGCGATTGCTCTTCAACCTTTTCATTTCTCGATGCTAGCTATCCGTGGCTCAGAAAATGTGATGGCAGACATTTTGTCTAGATGCCCACATGATTCCCCCTAACTGTTATGGCTTGGACTACTTAATATGTCTAACTCTACAACAGTTCTTTTCTATATCAAAATATGTACACATTTGTAATATATGATATATTGATTGTATCACCACTTAGCGGGTCAGTAATGCATATTTACCGCTGGTCTTTTGATTTTTCTTCCTTGTTAATCATGAACTCATAGTACCTTCTTCTTCTTCTTCTTCGATCCTTAACCACCGACCGTCAAAGCAGTCAGTGGCCATCACGCCTAGTGGCGTCTTGTAGGGCCACAACAAATTGATTCCACTTTGCACGGTCCTTCGTACAGTGCCCCAACTCTGGTTCATTCTTTGCATCTCAGCCTCCACAGTCCTCCGCCAAGTTGTTTTTGGTCGGCCTCTCTTTCGCTTTCCTTCAGGGGTCCAAAGCATAGCTGTTCTTGTGATGGCATCGGGGTCTCTTCATAGTACCTAATATGGAATTATTGTATGAATTTTTTGTATGCATTGTGTCATTGCCAGCATTGTAGAATACGTTGGTGGCACCTCCATGGAAATATTTATATTTAGAGAAATACTTTCTCTGAGATGATGAGATAAATTCTCACATGTCGATCTATACTTCGACTTTGCCTCAATTTGGCGTTATAAATTGCTGATATTTCGCATCTGCGCATCATTTATGCGTTAGGAGCTTGATGCATCTTGCTCCTGGATGTATTTTTATTTTTAAAATTTCTTTTTTTCCCGGGGGTTGCGGTAGTCTGTTACCAACAGATTCTTCGTAGGCAATATATGTTTAAAGTTATATCTATCTGTCTGATGAAAGGTACTTATTTGATAATCTAAGGGAAATAACCTTTGAGTGGTTTGAAGTTATATTTTATTTTATTCGTAATCTTCTCTGGCGTATGAATTAGATTTACGTCGGTTTGTTCCTTGTTTGAACAGAACAGACTGGTCTTGCTTGAAAAGGTTTTTAACCCGAGTTAATGTTTATTCCTTGACTATTTAAGGCGATTTAGTCTTATATCTTTATATCTTTTAATGTCTAACGTCGGCCTATTTTGGAGCTGCACTCTGGGGTCAAGCGCGCTTCTGCGCATGTGTGTAAGAGGTCGTTGTCGTGAGGGCTTCCGTCATGTCGGTTTCTGCTGAAGGCTGTTCGGATAGGAAAGTCCGAAGATTGGTCTCTGTGGTCTTATTCTGGGAAGGAGATTGTTTCTCTGTATAACTATTATGTCAGTGATTTTCCCAGTATTCATTTGTTACGCCAAGTGATGGCGTGTGATATGTGCTAGAGTGTTTTTCTATGACTAAGGTAACACAGACATTTTTCTGAACTATTTATATGCCTTGGTGGGCGACGTGATAACGTCCGTCCATATGATTTGTTGAATATATATAAAGACGGCATGTTACCTAGCAGCACAAAAGCTTGATACCAGCAGCAGTACTGTTTACCGGACATGCAGAGCCCCTATATGCACATTTGTATTACGTTTCATTATTCACCTTCGGGGTGAGCGATGCTTACGCAAGATGGAGCCATTTTTGACCCCGCTTTTGGTCTAGCGGATTATCATCCAGAGAACAGGAATGCCCTTACTATCTAAGGACGATACAGAGATCTGTCTATTATAAGTCCTATTATTGATGGTTGAAGATTGTCGTCATTCAACTTGCTAAGGTACGAACTGTAATACTTAGCCAGAAGAGGTCCTGCCAAGAAGAATTTTATGATAAACACTTTTGCTAGCATTAACTGATGCGTTTAATCAGTTAGGGCCTGAGATGCCAGACAACTAGGACCACGAGTGCTTGTTTACTAACGTCCAGTTGTACCTATATTCGACACGAATGCCTATTTGATATTGCAGACCATTTTTCAAGTATACGATGTTGTTGTCAACCTGTTCAGTGACTGTAACCATGATGTCAGTGTGTGTCTCATTAAATCCATGAACAAAAAACGTCCACAGTAGTATACGTCAGTGACTTGTAACTATGAGTGAGTGTGTGCTGGATTTATTAGTCAACTTTACAGAACAGTCCATGCATTCGCGCACCTGACATTTACACTCTCACTCAACGTCAACATTACCCCTTGTCAGAGCCCCAATACTCTCTGGACAAAGTGACCGGTATACCAACACTGTGTCGGTTTCGAGTTGACCATTATAACATATCACCCGATTCTTCTACATTCTACTTGTACCAACATGAAGTCTACACTTATCATCGTGGGTGACAATGATACATAAAGAATACCACTTGTATCAACGTGGTGTCCAAGATAGCCCTTATCAATTACGTATTCATTTTCAACTATAATATGCTTGTAGTTCTTTCATTTTGTAGTATGTACATTTCGTGTCTATTGCTACGTTTATGGTTTTTTATTTTAATTGTATTTCTTTCTTCCTGTCCTCTCTTACTCACTGTTAGTTTTTGTATGTCACTGTGTGGTACAGTTCTTAATAGGGTATCTCAAGCCAAATGCGTACAGGTTCTCTACATGGCTTCTTCATTTCTCCTATGTGTACATCATTCCTTCCCTTATACCTCCAGTCTTCGATCATTTCCACGCGTCTGATAAGGTTCTTAAATAATAAAAATTAGTGATGGAAGGCATGGTCCCTGGAAAAAGGGGAAGGAGTCGACCTAGACGACGGTGGACCCAGGACATCACAGAGAGTCTGAACTTGTCTTTGGATGATGCAGGTCGACTTGCCCAGAATCTTGATGCGTTCAGAGTAGCTGTAATATAGACAACGTTCTGGAAAGAATACGTCACGTGATGATAAGGTTCTTAAAGAGACTACCCGAGGCGAATAGACGATTCTGTCATTGTGTGACATGTACTTAATTGTCATTCCTGAAGTCAATTGATGTTCCTTCTGCACCCTTACGGCTTTCTCCTTAAAATCTGCGTCATGGTTTTATAAATTCTACGGGATGGTATGATTAACTAGATGCCCAACCCTCCATAGTGGCTGTTAAAGTTACAAATAATGTGTTATAATAGAATGCTACACGCAGGCATATATCCATTGATTTGAGGAGATATAGCTGTCAGAAGTAAAGTCATTTTTTGTACGACTTTTTCACTTGGAATGAACGCCGCATATTTCGCTACAACTCCGGTTACTAATGACGCTTTGCATCGCGGTTTTTTATTTCCATTCTTGCGGTCAGCCATCTTGGTTTGGGGTTTTTTTCCCCCTCATTTCGTAGTCGTCCGAGTAAGACGGGTTTTTCCAAGCTCCTGAGATTTGTTTTGTGGAGATTGTATTTTCGTGTTCGTGGCCTTACCATTTTCTTCGGGGGCCACCACTTACTCGATGTTATTCAAGATGGTTTACTAACGTACCTAGAGGTTTAGTGCCATGTTCAGAGAAGGATTTTTTCCCTCTCATAGAGCATGTAAGAATTTTTTTTATTGTAACGAATATCTCTGCCGCATTGCTTGGGTCTTCGTGATCTGCACGGGCCTTTAGACACAATCAATCAATCAATACCCTTTAGCTCCCCGAGGAGCATATACCTTCAACAAACACATGCCAAATCTTCCTGTCTCTTGCCATCCGCTCAAGTTCTTTCCAAGTTTTCCTCATCATTTTCACCTCTGTATCCAGTTCTCTTCTCCATGTGTTTTTTGGTCTACCTCTGCCTCTCTTTCCCTGTGGATTCCAGAACAAAGACTGCCTTGTAATGCTATCAACAGGTCTCCTCAATGTGTGTCCTATCCATCGCCAGCGTCTTTTTCTCAACTCTTGTTCCACTGGCACTTGTCTGGTTCTTGTCATCAATTCCACATTTGTGACTTTTTCATACCTGTGACGTATAATGGAAAAATAGATTACAGTATCTGACAGTCTTGACAGTCTTTCGTGACCTCGTTGACGTTATATGATTTGCTAGCAAAGCCACGGATTGACAGACTGCGTTTGCTCATTTTTAATCAACTCCTCTTTTCTTTGAGACGTAAACAAACGAAGTTTGTTTACCAACGTTCGCGATCTGCAAGTCATAACTGGGGGCGAATAGGGTTTGTTTACCAAGTTTCTCACGCGAGCTGATATGTCAATCATCGGATATTGAACAGACTGCACGTGGGGAAAACACCGGACCTTTTGAAGTAGATGCACGGGCAAAGTTATTTTCCCTGCTACCCTTTGATGTTCGTGCACTCAGGGGGAAATAATTCATTGATCTCCAGAAGCGGGGGAAATCTCGGAAGAAACCCGTTACAGGGTTCCAAGTCTCTGTTGTCGAACAGCAACGCCTACAGAGTGACCGTGAAAACCTTTTATCTTGGAACGTAGGTTTCTGATTTCTCTGGTAGGCAAATAGTTTGAGAATTAACATCTTCTAGAGATCATAATACCATGATGATATATAAACGGTGGCTTCCAAAACCAGATATCAGTTGTCGCTCAGAAACTTTGGAATAGTCTAAGCACGCAGTAGCTAGAACCATTTTTGCTAAGTGTGTTAATAGCTTCGTGGAAATTTTTTCATGAGGATTTTTCTTTTAATATAAATTAGCGTTTTCGTGATTTAATGTGTTAAGGAAGCCAGATATAGCGTGAGATCAACCTGTATGCTTATAGCATCAGGTATGACATAGTATTTAAGAAGGATCATAGATAGCACACAGTTGATATTAGGAATGATGTTTTGATGTTATTTCTGATGAACGATTAGCGTCCAGCAGATATGGGAAATGACTTCTCTGGCAAGACTACTAATGGAGCTCGAATTGTTTGTCAATCCAGTCCTACAAGGTTGCCTTACCAGGAGACCTACCAAAAGGCCCAATCTGAGTCTTGTCCGGGGTCTATCCAGTAACCATAAGCAGTGCTCTTGAGGGCAGACTTAATCCATCCCAGTAGGTGATGAGCCCTGAGTCAACACAGATGAAGCAGCCTCTGCCATCCTCTGAAACCCTAATATAATTACTTGCCACACTGGACCTGGAGTGCTGGGACAGATTTAACCCCGTGGCAACAAGACAACATCAATTCAGCAGCATATCAGATGCGTAGTGTAAATACCAAGCAGAACCACTACAGAATAGCTAGTCAGACCACGTAATGCTAAATTAATTTTGAAATTTTTCAGAACCATTGATAGATTAGTGAACAGAGCTTATAGTTGTAAAATTTTGAACATATATGAGAATCTTTCATCATTTCGTAAATTTAGAATATGTGAGAATCTATCTTCATTTTTGTAAACTTGATATAACAGTCAGTTGTTATTTTTCTTGTAACATTTAACTGGGTTGTATAGATTTAGTAATTAAAATCTACACCATGGGGGCAGAGCCGTCATTGAATAGACACTATAGGGTTGGTATATTTGTAATGTGGCTGGGCTCCAAATCTCTTTCTTAACTATATGTAGTGTGCATAGTCCAGCATATCACAAGAACAATTAACAAAGGTGAATAATAGTAATCCAAATGAACAATAACAATAATCATAACTAGCAGAAAGCAATCCCCAGTCCTCGGTAGAAGGACGACTTCCTCTGTTACGTTAACTAACTCCAGAGAGGTATACAACTCTTTATTTGCAAAATCACCATATATACATTCCTGGGTCCATCTAACTAATCCCAGTCTAGCTTGAGCTAAATAACTCCTCGAATATGAAGTTCCCTTCCGTTACTGCTGTCGAATTTAATTATGCTTTGCATATCTTAACACAACAAAAATCCGATGGGCATCTGTATTCAGAGATTCAGTGGTTTTATGCTCTGACTCTCGTGGTATCTGCAGCCAAGACGTTACACGGCCAGTTGCATTTGGCTCGAGTAATCCGACAAAACGTGGCTACACCGAGTGTTAATGATGTATTACATGTATTAAAAAAAGTATATTCAGAAGACCAGTCTAAAATGACTGGAAAAAGTGGGATGGGTCAAGTATGACATACAACACGTGTGTGGTGGAGATGGAACGTGTGGTCTGTAACAGGTACTACAAGGGACAGTGAACTCTGAGATCATGTGAACAAGAGCATGAATACATATCCAGCAAAACAAAACCCAAGCTGAGGATCTAGGAAAGGGATCCAAGAAAATTTGGGATCCATCAAAACTAGGGTCCAACAAACAAACTGGTATCCAACACTATATTACAAAACAAAAGCTAACATACAAAAAACTAAATATGGATGCGAGCCAGTATTCTACAGCGGTGGTAGATTTACCCTAGATAAATATGGATTGACTTCAAATAATCATCCAATCAACATTGGATGCTTACCAGTATAAACAACGTTACTTTTTAACAATAAAACAATATGAACTATAAATAAACAGTAAAATACCGCCTAAAATAATATAGTATAGAACACAAAATAAATTTAAATACGAAAATATCACAAATGAAACGCGTCCTGATATAACCAGCAGCTCCATGTATATGGTAGACGGTTTAAGAGGGCGTGCTACAAGAAAAACAGCAAACACCTTAATAGAAAAAATTAATAACTGGTATCCACCAAAACCGGTTCTACGTGAAAAGCAAATACAGGAGCTTTCCGTTATTTCCGGGTTTTCTAGGATATTCTCTGTGTAATACAAAACATTTTTAACTTATTGGTAACACATATAGGTTTATTTTATTTACACATTACCTTACAGACAACACTACAAAAGAACAACTCTATTTCCATCCCATTGAAAATGTGGTTGACATAAATCAGGTGGGCCCTGGTCATTGGATCCGCTCTTTATCGATTAAATCGGCTCGCGCTATTTGACGTGGCTCGCAAACTATGCCAGAAACTAGGGAATCCCAAGAAAAGTAAACGTATTCATGTAAACAATACACATGCATTGCTTTTGGAGATTCAATACCCGTGCGCTCAGACACTTACAAGCCCGACGGCGAACGTAAGACATTGTTATACAAACACAACAAAGTTAGCCCTGTGTGGGGGAGATTTTTACTCAGTAGTAATTATCGAAAGAATGCAGTGTTTTTTCCCAATTTTTAGGTTACTGAAAAATGCAGTAGAAAAAGTATTTATGTCCTTCAAAGTTTATAACACACACTGGGCTAATACAATAATCATTAACATTAATGTATATATACACTCGGTTATTTTAAATACATAACCATGCAGAGCTACTAAAGTAAAGTTTTACAGAATCATTTCAGTTGGGGACACATACAATGAGAGCTACTTGTTTTTCTCATAGAAGGGACGGGAAGAAAAACAAGTTCATGACGGCTTAGATGATCCCATTTGTGTTTCTTCCTTTCTGAAAAATCCTATGAGGCTTCCTAAAATAGAAGCTTCAATCTTCCATTTGAATCATTGCCAAGTGTTAGAAAAAAAAAAAAAAAGAGAAAAAAACAAATGTGTATAACGTTGTGCTGATGTGGTCCTATTTTGTCATGGTCTTTCCATTTTTTTGTCATCATTATTTTTGTCTTTTTTCCCTTGTCTGTACTTTCATTACATTTGATCAATATGGTTTACGTCACATTTGTTTTTTAATTTTAATATTATCATGGTAGGTGGAGTTTTATCATATTGCTTTAGATTGTTTCAATTTCTTTTAAACATATTTTTTATACTTTATATATATTTTTCTGTTTTTAATTTATATTTATTGTCTTAAATTAACTATTTTTTCCTCACTGGTTCACTTTTTCACCCTCTGACGTTTAATATTATTATTGCTAGTACTTTTTTTTTTGCTTGCCTTTTATTTCTTTTCTCTTCTTAGTATTTACCTTCCGTACCCAAAGCGGAAGCCATTTTTTTTCATTTCACGATCTCTGATCGACTAGAAAATCATAATACGGGTCTGTATTTATTAAAATAAAATATTTTTCTCATGTTGCACTCACTTTTATTTTTATTTCCCGGACGCAGGCGTTGTGGCTGGAACGTTTGCTATTTTATTTGTATTTTCTCCTAGTAAGACAAAACCATTTTATTAGCATGCCCACCCTCCACCACACCGTAGTACAGTCCTCCGCATCTTCCAATACCTCAAGTATGAAAGGAGGCACTTCTGAAGTGATACTTATATGACCACCAGCTATGCACACTGCTATAGTATGTAGATTTTGAAGTGAACCTCTATCTGTAAGGCTAATAACATCTTCACTGACTTGTGAAATCATTCACACACTTCCAGGGATTACCCTTGTGGTCAAATATGTTGAGAATCCAGCGTTGCACATGTGACGAGAGGTTATTTTTAGGTGAACCGTAGGAGAAAATTAGGTGTTATCAGATGATACCCAGGTAGTGCCAGATAGTAACTGGTCTTACAAGACATACCCCATTCTCAAAAAAGAGGAATGGTGTATCGAGGTCATAGGTTAAGTCAGGCTGTACAGATACACTAGGTGAGATGGTAATTTGCAATCCTAGATATATATGTATGCCTCCCCTCAGTGACCCAAATGAGACTAAAACTTTCTAGGAGTAAATAAAATCAAAAAAGAACTTTGAACCAACAACAAAGATTCAATAAAGACTGTAACTACAATAATTAATTTTAATTACGTACAAGATCTCTTTGATCTTCTGTAAAAAATATAAATCAATTCACGTCAAAATAAAATTCAATTGCACTATTTATATTACACAGATTATTCAATTTAATTATAAAAGGCCATAATTCTTGTGTAACTGGATTCTTGATAAAAATGTTCTACAATTAAACTGTTAATCACTCTGTCTCTTTCACTAGCTTTGAATTAGTCTTTCACTTTCTTGAGTAAGAATGTCTATTTGACTGAAAATTACTGTCAAAATTCTTTGGGTTTATACCATCAGATTAGTATTCATCATACCTGTTAAGGAAGATTTTAATGTAATTTTTGCATAATGATGTGAACGGTGGTTTGGTTTTGATAAAGAGAAAGAATGTAGAAAAATGGTTTAAGAAATATAAATAGGTTTAGTTACAGGTTATTTGTAATTGTTGAAGGGAGGTAAGATGAGTAAAGTAAAGCTTTGTCATAAGGGAGGAAACTCCACATATTTCGGTTGGTAGGAGAAATGTTTAATTTAGGTTAAGTAGATTTAGTGTGTTATCAGTTATGGGTTAGAAAATTAGCATATGACGAATTTGTTGGAAACGTTAAGGAAGAATGTATGCTATTCAGGTAAAACATCCAAAGGGGGATAATGTAAGATTATGTCCCTTGCGGGTTTTAAGTGAGTTGTGCTCAAAAAAAAGTATGCACGTGAATATTGTGTTAGTGAGTTGTGCTCAGAAAAAGTACGCACGTGAAAAGTATGATTAATGATACATGAGAGGAGTGAACGAATAATGTTAGAACAGGGATCAGGCAGTTGATATTGAGACGCGCTAGGCGTAGGAAGGAAAAAGGGTTTTCTCCCAAGTGTTAAAGTTAGACTTGAGAAACGCGCTCAGCGTAATAGATGTGTGAGAAAACATACTCAGTCTTAGATGATTAGCAAGATTTATGCTGTGAGAAATAGAGTGTATAGAAAACGCTCAGTACATTATGTACCATAAATTTGGTGTACGGCAGTATTTTATTGTGATAGTATTTTATTCTGAGGACATGATAGTTGTGAAAGAAAAGAAAGTGTATTTCGTTTGAGAACATAACCAGGTACGTTGAACACTTTTATATATCAGTAACATGTGTAGCCCAGCAGACCAGGTCTGAGCAGAGAAGAATAATAGACGAAAATCTTGGAAAAGTGACAGCCCTGGCGGTATGGCCAGTTTTCTCTCAGTGAGATATACCAAGAGACATATGAAGAAACGTAGATAAAACGGTCAGCACAGAAGAGAGACCAGAGGTTTATGCCTGAAGAATTTGATGACATTGTGATAGCTGAAATAAGCAAGTAGCAAGAAGACAAGAAATAGCAGTTTTTAATATTGAATACTTTGTTGCTGAAGAAGCTGTTGTTATGAAAGACTGATAACCTTGTTAATAAAGTTCGACCTTTGACATCTTCACTGTCATTACTCAAGTGAATTCGTTTGAATCAACAGAGAGTATGAGAAAATATCTTCCTGTCATAACTATCACCCGTAACAATACCATTAGTCTCTTATATAATTGTTGTGGTTCACTATGTAGCGTGAAGCAGCCCTGATTAGAGCTACCAGTTGCATGCTCCCAATATAGGATTCGGTCATCTTAAGTTGAATTGAGCAAACCCCATTTCTGCAGGTTTGCCAATACGGTGAGATATCAATAGTTGTGGCCTCACTCACACACATTAGCTTCTCATACAACAAGATCATCCAGCGGCTGACTATGACTCACGGGAGTAGTTTGATACTCAGGACAGGATATGACCTGAAACATATTTATTTCCTAGGTAGTATCTTTCCACTATCTCCTTATCTAGACAGGAGGTATAGTGAGACAGTTTAGACATAGCTGAGGTATACCCTATTAGACAGTATAAGTCATAAATGTCACCATTAATCCAAAAACTAGCACACTATTCCAGTAAACACACTTTTACATTGATTTCCATTATTAGCTTCCTTAAAATCATATAGGCCTTATAGAAATCATTGTCTTATATATCAAACAATACAGAAATCAATTACAATCATTTCTTCTTCCAGTTTGGACAGTCCTTTCCAGTAAGCCTAATATCTTTAAAACGCTTTCAACATACTACTGGCACAATCCATTCGTTCTACTTATTTAAGAAACAATTAAACTAAACCAACACACTTCGGATATATATATATATATATATATATATATATATATATATATATATATATATATATATATATTTAACATCTCGCATACCCTAAATCACAGACAGGCTTTTAAAGGTAATACAGTCTGCTCACACTTCTGCAGATGGCAAAGGAGTTGATACAGATGCTGTTATCGGTGTCTGTTGTTTGAATTTAGCGGTGAGAGTGTTTGTGCCTTCCGTTCCTTCCCCTTATACAGTGCACTTCCTGATGTACGAGATAACAACAAGGCCAAAGTATTTTTGCATTCACCCAAAATCTTGTAGGTAGGCCAAGGTGTGCTCATATGACAAATCTAAAATATGTCTGTGTCACAAAGTGGATTATAAAAGAGTCTGCCTGTGACCAGAGGCAAGGTCTGGGTGCTGTCAGAGACAAGACAAGAAAGTCTGAGAGAGATCTGAGGTAATAGATAAGAGACGTTCTTGATGATGGATGATGTGACTTATAGTTATCGAGGGTGAGAACATAAAATGACTCTCCCCTCGCCACTCAGTGACCTTTCGTTCAACTACTGTCTCACCGCCTCTTGCTCCAATAAGATACACAGTTTTTATACACTACACTGTATCCACACACAACAGTACAGTACAGGTGAATAGTACAGATCCAGTGAGGAACGTAAAAGAAATCTTATCCGGTTAAGGGGAGGATCTACATTGAAATGCTATTTTCGTTATTAATTGCTGGATTTCAATGAAAATGCACAGACGTAACCTATATCAATACTAGATACGCAAAATGAAGAGTTTGATGGCACTGCATCACTGGTTGCCATAGAAACGGCGGCCATATTGGATTATATTGTTCTATTTCAATTTGCTAAGGCTTTTTTATTTATTAAGCTATGAATACCAAATATGAACACAACGTTTATCATTATATTTTAAAACATTTTCTGTGATGGATTTTTGATAACTTTAATACAAAAAAAGTTGTTGGACTTTGAATATAGTGTCTAAAAATAGTAACAAATTTTGCTAAATTTTACATTACTTTTTGCAATAAATCAAAAGTTTGATCAGATACTAAAAATCCATCATATAAACAGTTTTAAAAGATTATGGGCAACATATGTGCCAATTCTCATGTCAATTAATGCATAAGTGTGGAAGTTTTAGGAAAATTAGGATGAGAAAAATAGATTTTGAGAAAATCGCATTTTTCTCCATAAATAGACTACAATTAAATAAGTATGTAATATTGCCCCTGAAAAATTGCTTACTTGTCACTTAGAACATACTGGCAGAATAGCCAGCTTCCTCTGCAGCTTCCTATCTGGCTTTCCGTTGAGATCTGTGCCTAATTTCCTTCCTTATCTTAATGCAGTTTTCTGCCGTTTCAGAGCTGAGCAATATTGGATTCTTTGTTCTATTTCAATTTGCTAAAGCTTTTTTATTTATTAAGCTATGAATACCAAACTTAAACACAACGTTTTTCATTATATATTGAAACTTTTAGTGTGATGGATTTTTGATAACTTTAATACAAAAAAAGTTGTAGGACTGTGAAAATAGTGTCTAAAAATAGTAACCAATTTTACTAAATTTTACATTACTTTTTGCAATTAATCAAAAGTTTGATCAGATACATAAAATCCATCACATAAAAAGTTTTAAAAGACTATGGGCAATGTATGTGCCAATTCTTATGTCAATTAATACATAAGTGTGGAAGTTATAAAAAAATTAGTATGCGAAAAATATATTTCTATAAAATCACATTTTTCTATATAATTAGAATATAATTAAATAAGTATGTAATACTACAGCAAAAAAAATAACTTACTTGTCATTCAGAACATACCGGCCATATATCCAGCTTCCTCTGCAGCTTCTTGTCTGGCTTTTTGTTGAGATTTGTGCCTAATTTCCTTCCTTTTCTTAGTGCAGTTTTCTGCCGTTTTAGATCTGAGCACGAGACGTTTACGCTTTCTTGCTCCTGCCTGTCGACAAGCCTCTTTTCCACTGTTCAGCCCCAGGACTTTCTTAAAAAATATAGCAGCCTCGGGTCCTTCATTAAATTCAGCAACTGCACTTAGAAGGCATAATTCCATGCGCTTTCGTGAATGGAAGATATGCTTTGGCACTTTACTCCAAATAACCGAATGAAGGCTCTCATTGGAGTTTTGGGTTGACTTTCTTTCACAGCGACTCAACAGTTTCAGATTTTTCAGCCTGTCATACACTGGTGTCAAATGTCTGTTCAACAGCTTAAAGTCCAGGGGCGTATGTATACGTTTTTGATGCCCAAAAGCATACTCATTCCTAGATAAAGCTGCTTTAAAGAAACACCAAGAGTCTTAACCAGTAGGACAAAACGGATGCTGGGGATAATCATCATTTGAATAGCAATGATGTAGGCTAGCCATAATAGCATTCTTCATATCAGCTGCAGTAGCATGTTGCCTGACAGCCCTGGAATAATAAATGCCAAGCTTTCGGATGGCTGAATCTGTCAGACGGCCACGGCCTCCTAGCGTAACTTTTTGCTTGCGGCAATCAGCAACTAAATTACGAAGAGCTGTATGCATTCTTTTTCCTACATGATTGATACACTCTTCTTTGATGATTTCAACATTAGGGCCATATGGTTTAATTTCCATGATCTTAAAATGGTGGTGTAGCGAAATTTGTGTCGTGTCACAGACCGGCTTTATAAAACACTAGCTGCCTCAGCCCCCATCACACCTGAATTAAGAAATAATCACAGCTCAAGAAACATGTCACATGCTTATAAATACCATGATAATTTATCGTATAATGTGGAATCATGTCATTTTGTCAAACCATAAAAATGTGATCACTCTTTACTGCTAACGCGTTTACTAATAGCTTGCAAATATATAAATTTAAAACAATAATAGCTTATTCACGTGACATTTTTTTTAAAGTATATCGTTGAACCCTTTATGGGTTATAATTAGAACATATTGTGTATTAATTCAAGAAAATTAAGTCAGATTTCCAATATCCAAATATAGTACCTTCTTCCCCCTCCACTCAGTCCTAACAGAGTAAATCAAAACTAAATTTGTGTAGCCTAAATGTTTTTGGGGGGGGCCCCCCCCCCCCCCCCCCCCCCCCCCCACATGTGGACTGTTTGCTTTCTACAGTGATTCATTTTGTACCATTACCATAACAAAATTAGCGACTTTTACCTGCACTATCTTGGTTCCATCGCTTCGCCCTGGCCGTTTCCAGTTTTAGATTTTGAAAGAAATCCTTTTTTCGAGCCATTTCCACACAAAAATTTCTGAAAAATGAGACTAGGCCTAACTAAATGTGTATACAGAATACATTGGACGCCATAATGTCAACACTTCCGTTACAAGTCACGTGGATTCACGTAGCCAATGAACAGTTTAGAATAGTGTACGGAAAAGGCCGATGTCAACGAACGCCCGACGATTTCCATATATGGAAGTAATCGGTAAAAAAGCGACCTATAAATTCTCGATCTTGGCGGGTATAATTTTGTTACCGAAATAAAAGAACTACATCACGGAATTACCCAGATCTAGGCGAATCCAATGATGTATAATACGTAGGGGTGTAAGCTTGGTTGCTATGTAAGAAACTAGGTCTAATTAGACATATTTTCTCGAGTTTGAGAAAATCTCTCCATACCATACCTTTTTCAAAGTCAATATACATATTGTTAGACTGCATTTTGACATTTAATTCTGTTATATTTAGATTCAGGAGATGCTAAAGTATCAGAAAATGGACTAATCCCAAATTCTTAATTTTTTCGATTTCGACCGAAAAATGCCTGCAGCTCCTCCCCTTAAATAAATAAATATATCTTTTATTGAAACAACACCTAAATAGCTGCTGGAAAAACAAGAATAACATAAATATCAAATCACGGCCCAAAAAAAACCAGATGAAATAAAATTACAATGCAGGTCTCTAATTACGAGACTGTCACGAGAGGGTTGCTGATTATTGAAATTATAAGATATCCTGGACAAAAAGTGTATCAGATGATACAAGGATAGTGCCAGATAAGAGACTGGGCTTATGAAAAATACCCCCTTTTCTGAAAAGAATAAGGGTGTATCGACATCACTAGTAGGATCAAGCTGTATAAGTTTCCAGGTATGATGATATTATATGTTCCTGAATTCCTATGGACTCTCTCTCAAGATCCTCCTTTGAGTTTATTATTATTATTATTGTTGACTCTGCCAGGGGTATTAACTAAATTATTTACCAACTAGAACTTGAACTCAACTTAAGGGATTAAGTAAGTCTGCTGGTAAATATTTACAATTTATTTATACAGTTTCTCTTTTCTGTTTGAAAAGCTTGAAATGAAATCAAATTCAATTACAACATTAAATCAATAAACCTTTGAAAGTAATCAAAAAGTCCCAAAAGACATTAAACTTGTTGAAGGTTATCACTTTGATTAATTATCTCCGCTGAAAGAACATTTATATAATACTACCAAGTTCATGTCACTATCACTTGAAGGTGGAGCTATTACTGGGTATACCTATGTCCACACTTTTCATCATAAACTGTGTCTTTATTAGAATCTTGATTTTACTACTGTGGTGTCTTCAGGATATTCTCATCAGTAGCCTTGTTTGGCCACTTATCTCTTGTATTGAGGTCTGTCACACTCTTGCCATGGACGGATAAGTCATACGAAGTTCCTCCAGGCGATGGATGCTGGGTATCTGGCCCTGTAAACAACAAGGTTGCTGGCACCACAGGGTCCAGCAGTAGTGGCTGACTCTTTAAAGTGTGTGTGGGGTTTTACAGGATAGAACCTGAAACAAAACAAATGTAACCCCTGTATAGTCTATCACTATCCCATTATCACATAAGGGGGGAGGGGGATGATAGAGTTTCAGACAGTGCTAGCAGATGCATAGAACAATTTATACCAGCAATATTCACTTCCAGTTCACCGTGACTACACTTTCCCTCTAAAACCTTAGTTAGAGCCATTTTTCCATGATCCGCCTCCACACAATGATTTGGTCTAGTATAAAATACTAAGTAAAAACTTAAGCAATCCAGTACAACAATTTCACAATCAAGGCACTCTCTCACTAGGGGTTCACTCTGCCTCCCTTCTCTCCTGGTTTCCTTCAGGTGGGTGCCTACTTAAGAAATCTGCCCCAACATTCTGAGATCCAGGGATATATTCAATGGTAAACGAGTAAGGCTGGATCAGAAGTGACCACCTTACCAATCTTCCGTTACCATGTCTAGCCTGAGCAAGAAAAACCAGGGGCTGGTGATCACACTAGACCACAAAATGTCTACCATAAAGATAGATCTGGAACTTCTTTATTTCCCAAACTAACGCCATGCGTTCTTTTTCAACCGTGGAGTAGTTTTTTCTGCTTTATTTAATTTGCGGTTGGCATAGGCAACAGGGTTCAATTCTCCAGGCTGTAATTGTGATCTTTGAATTAATGCTGCCCCTAATCCTACGTTGCTAGCATCAGTCCTAACCACAAATTCTTGACTCAAAACTGAAAATCTCATTATAGGCCTACTTGTTAGTTTCTGCTTCAGCTCTGTATATGCTTGCTCACGATCCGCCGTCCACTATATTTTGTCTGGCTTGCCCTTCTTGGTTAAGTCAGTCAAAGGAGCACACACACTGTTTAAATTTTTGATGTAATTCTGATAAAACCCACACAGTGAGACACAGGATCTCACATGTTTCTTGGTTTGTGGTCTTGGTGCTCTCTGCAGTTTTCTAAATTCTTGGGGTCAGGGGCCATATTACTCTGATATACTGTGTGCCCCAAGAATTCCAATTCTTGGCAATCAATACAACATTTAGTAGGGCGAGCGGTCAAATTTGCCTCTCTGAGTCTATCCAATAATATCTCCAGAGATGCTAGATGTTCCTTAAATGTTTCTGTGGCGATGAGGATGTCATCCATAACGTTTGTGATAGTTTGGTTTGGCAGGGGATCCAATAATTTCCTCATCATCCTGGAGAAAATACTCGGAGCATTCTTCAATTTAAAAGGCAACAAACTGAATTCATAGTGCCCCTCCGAAGTGCTAAAGGCCAGCAATGGTCTGATCTCAGGCTTGACAGGAATCTGGTAATGCCCTTTACTTAGATCCACCTTAGTGAAATAGTTTGCCTTATTTAACCTGGCTAACAGCTGATTGGTGTCCGGTAACGGATCCACCTGAGACTCTGTGACAGCATTCAGTTTCCTGTAATCAATACAGAGTCTATGTTCCCCAGAGGGTTTCCTCAGCAAAATCACACTGGAGCTATAAGGAGATTCACTATGGGAGATGATACCTTCTTGCAATAAGTACACTATCTCTCCCTTTAAAGCTTGTTCTTTGGCGAAAGGAATTGAATAGGCTTTCATACAGAAAGGTGTTGGGTCTAGTAATCTCATGTAATACTCCAACAAGTTAGTGTGTCCCGGTTTGTCCGTTAACACGCCTGTATGCTGTTCCAAAACTTTGTGAATCTGCTTCCTCTGCCCTTTTGTCAAATGGTTACTGACTTTTACCTGTGCAGGAGTTTCAGAGGGTCTTAAGGGGTATTCATATGAGGTGAGAGGTTCATTCTTCATCGCAGTAGCTATGGCTATGGTCATTAAATGGGCACCTTCCAAAACCTTTATATCATGATATTTCTTGAGTATGTTCACAGGATAGACCTTTTCTTTTCCTTTATTGTCTATCTTGTAATTGGTTCTAGACATCTTTTCTAGAACGGTGTATGGGCCCTGCCATCCTATTTGAAGTCTGTTGCTGCTGCGGGGTAAAAGAAGCCCGTTCTCCCCAAAAGCTAGCTCTCTATCCTTCGCTTTCTTGTTATATTACACAGCGTGTTTCCTTCTGGCTTTCCTCAGATTATCATTGGCTAATTTCCAGCCAGTTTTTAAGTGAGATGTCAACTCGTTCACATACTGGTGGGGTGAGGTTACAGTCTCTTCTGCTTCCTGTCTATGTCCTCATTAAGGCTTCTAATGAACTTTTGATGGGCCGGCCAAATAACAACGTTGCCATAGCCATACCTGTTGAACTGTGTGGGACTTCCCGGTAAGCAAATAATGCAGCGGGTAAGAAGAGATCCCACGTATCAGGTTTTTCATGTGCCAACTTCGGCAGGATAGAGATAAGAGTTCCATTAAATCTTTCTACCTGCCCATTCCCTTGGGCGTGATAGGGACTACAGTGAAAGTGCCTGGCTTGGAAGATCCTGAATACTTCCCCTGTTAGTCTTCCCTTGAACTGAGAGCCATTTTCAGTTAAGATTTGGTGGGGAAAACCTAACCTAGGAAATATTGTAAGTAACGCCTCTGCCACATGTTTTGAATCTATTGATGACATGGCTACTGCCTCTCCCCACATAGAGCAAGTGTCCACCAGAGTAAGAATAAAGCTGTTTCTCCTCTTGGTTCGTGTGAGAGGTCCAACAATATCCACCGCAACTCTTTCAAATGGAGTTCCCATGATTGGCATTTCTCCAAGAGTTGCAGGTGCAGTTCAGTGCTTTGGAGCTACCCTTTGACATTCTGGGCAGGATTTTACACATCTTTTTATATCCTCCGTAATCCCTGGCCAGAAGTAGTAACTTGCTATTCGTTGTCCCGTGGCGCTAATTCCAATGTGTCCACTGAAGGGTATATCATGTCCTAACTCCATAACCATTTCCCTATATGAAGAGGGCATTTCCAACTTTCCATGGCCAGTGGGTTATGTTCCAGCTCTTTTATAAAGCAATCCATTCTTCATATAAACTCTCCTTTATTTGGAGGGTTATGGCTTTTTGGTAGTTTTCGAAAACAAGGCTTTAATGAGCTATCTTCAGTCTGTGCCTTTCTCATCTCCTGTAGATGAGTGTTTATAGAGCTGTCTTCCTCCTTCCTAGAATGTAACCTGGTCTGTACTGCTGCCATGATCACAGGTCGTTTAGGGTTTCCCAAAAACACATATCTACACTCCAATATCAGAGGGTAGATGGGTTCCTTTATCACTGCTGCTCTAATCACTCCTTCCACATAGCGAGTCCTGACATTGATCCTAGCTATGGGAAGTGTCATGGTTGCTATATTCGTGGTTGCTCCTTGTATCACCACAGTTTCTGTGGTATATTGGTCAGGTTGCACCAGGGTAGAACTCACGACTGAGTCAAAATCCAATCCTGCATTATAAAGGCACATGATTGTAGTACCGTTACAAGTTACTTCTTCACACACAGAGAGATGCTGAAGGTTATTCTGACTTGCGGACAGTTCCTTCTTTCCTTTGTTCCCTTTTGCGAGACATGCAGCGAGATATGGAAGGTTTTTCTTCCTACAGTCCCTAGTTTGGTGGTTGTTCATTTTGCAAATTTTACATCACTTATCTCCCTGTTTATAGGGTTTCTTATCTTGTACCTGAGGGTTAATCTCTCTTTGGTCAAATTTAAGTTTGTCATAACCTTATTTGTATCTGTGTAGTTGGTCCCTATTGTCAATTGTGTCTGGTTTTGTGGTCGCCTACTACTTTCTCCTTGCTTCCTCTTAACTCCAGCTATTTCTGATTGAGCCGCTTGGTATCTCTCAGCCACTGCCAAGATCTCCCCCAATCTCTCTGCACCGTGTTCCGTAAGAAATTTTCTCATGTCTGGAGGCATAGACTCTCTCACTTGTTCCATCATGACCATTTCTTTTAGGTCTTGACATTTTCCCAGAGCAGTTTATTTCTCCAAATAGGTTTCTAATCTGGCAGAGAATTAGTGGTACTTTTCTCCAGAAAGTAACTTGGCAGTTCGGAATTTCTTCCTATAAAATTCAGATTTCTTTTCATATCGAACCAGCAATGCTTGCTTTAAGATTTCATAATCTTCCAGATCTTCTTTTCCGAGCTTTTCAAAAACTTCATAAGAAACTTCTCTCAGCCCCTGTGATAACTTAAGGCTCCATTTCTCTTTCTCTAGACCATAGTTAGTTGCCAACCTCTCATTTCTACTTAGATATGCCTCAATTTCATCCTCTTTCTCCACAAATGGGTCCAAGTGACAGTTCATGGCTCTATTTGAGGCACCTTGACTTGCACTAGTGTCAGAGGTAGTTGGGCTACTTCCATTTCCTGTAACATTTCCTTTAAGTTCAAGCTTTTTCAATCTCAATTTATGTTCCCTTTGCAACCTCTTTTCCTCAGCCCCTCTTCAGCTACCTGTCTTCTTTCCTCAGCTTCTAATTGCAATTTCTTTTCCTCAGCCTGTATTTTCTTAGCGTCCCTATCAGATTCTATTTGTAATTTCCTTTCTGTTTCCAACTTCTTATCTTCTCTTCTATAAACTTAACACACTCAGTAGTAATATATTGAATAAGGGCCTCCCCACTTACCCCAAACTCCTTTGCCGTCTGCACTGTAGCAGATCTAAACTTTGCCAAGTCTGCAATACTCATACAATAATAACTTGCAGACACTTAAACACTCTTATTACCAATATAACACTAAATACAAATCTAATTAATTAAAAGACTACTGTCAGTGTATCGAGTCACCACAACCTTATTTTGTACTCAATGGTACTTCAAAGTGCTTTATTTAGTTTTAGTATTTACTAAAATTTATTTTTTATTTTATATTTAACTTTTACTCCTACTGCTAACTCAGAGGATGTAAGTAATACTATAAAGCTGATTGTCTCAAATAAAAGACCCCAGGGTAGTACATGAAATCCCGGACTGAGACAACAGTGTCAAGAGAGGGTTTCTGATTATTTAAATTATAAGATATTCTGGACAAAAAGTGTATCAGAAGATACCAGGATAGTGCCATCACTATCCCATTATCACATAAGAGAGGGGGGTGGGATTATAGACAGTTTCAGACAGTTCCAGCAGATGCACAGGACAATTTATACCAGCAATATTCACTTCCAGTTCACCGTGGCTACACTTTCCCTCTAAAACCTTAGTTAGAGCCATTTCCAAATGATCCGCATCCACACAATGATTTGGTCTAGTATAAAATACTAAGTAATAACTTAAACAATCCAGTACAACAATCGCTTTCATCCTTCCTTACGTTCCTGGTGAGTGTGTCATTCCATCAAGAAATAATTCTTTAAATGCTTTTCTAAACCTACAGACACAATTTTGCCATCATTCTCAATTATTTTTTGAATATTTGATGACGGGCGTCCGAGGGGGTTTTTTCCCCCTCTCTAATATTTTCGTCCCAGAATGTTAGTAAAATCTGCCTAGGTGTGCAAATCAGGAAAACTTAGATTTTATTTATCTACGTTATTCCTGGAGCGATTTTCTTCATCTTAAGCTTAAAATACGCTCTGAATTATTATACATCTTCCTAGCTATAATCTTTTATTTTCCTAAGTGCATTTATTTCTATGCATTCTCTAAACAGCAAAATTATGGACTGACCTGAGGCCTCGATCCATTCAACCAAAGATTTCTCTCTTAATCTGGTCGTGAAATTCTCTGCACCAACATGTAGATCAATATTTCTAATATCGTGTTGGTGATCTCTTCTAGGTGGTAATGCTTTCCTAAGTTGGTAACTAAATGGCATCTGCCACTCGTTTGCACGGATTAGTCTTAGTCATTTTGTTTGTTCAATGCTTTAGTAAACACAGCAAAACGGTACCTTCTGATTGGTCGGTGTGTCGAGCAATTCCTACGAAGTATGGCGCACGGTTTCGTCAGAGTTAATTAGAATGCCGTAGTGTGAATCAGACATTTCACGACAGAGACACAAAAAACCTCCAGCGACAGGTATTATACACACATATAGACTACTGCATGGAAAACCAAACAAAGATTACCCTTACAGCAGCTTCCTCATTCACTGTCATATACTATACCTAATTCATTGTTTCTACCCTGTTTTCGTTTCGTGATTATTTTATATTGTCCACGTCTCTTTTTCCCTATGTTTGTAGTAGCTATATGTAATTCTTGCCACCTATTCGTAACTGTGGCTGACGAAGGGTAAAACCCGAAACGTCCCTTGTTTCCTGTGTACCGTTAACTTCTAAAACTGATTTCATACCATTTTATTTTTTAATTTATATATTTACTTTAAATCTAATAATCCGTGGTTGGGATAAAGAACCTGGAATACACACCAGTAGCAGTTATGCCTACACACTAAGCCTGCTGACGTGTAACTGTCAGCGACTCTGCTCACAAACTACACTAACAGGTCTAGCACACAGTTTCACGGAAAAAAATCTCCCCTAATTTCGAGTGCACTCTTTCCCCCAACTCTTTCTTCGTTGGCACGCGTGCTTTACTCCACAGGGATCACAGTTAGCCTTTGGAGACATGGTGACCTTTTCTTCTCCCGGGGTAAGTGATAAATAATCCTTGGGAATAAATCTGCATCCGACTATAAATCCAGGCAGTTGCGGGGTAAAACACGCAAATAAACTATATGCTGAAAACTTGTGTTGTTCGTCCATCACAGGTGATGAAGACCACTCTGTTCATCCAATTATTAGGATGTTAGGATAGTCTATGAGTACGAAGGTGACTGATGAGCCCGATGCGGGCCTGGAAGGATCTCGGACAGTGTAGGCAGGGAATGTTTGCTTCATGTGAAGGTTTTATTTCACGATCTTTTCTAGCTTGTCTCCGCTGTTCCGCTGCTGCTCTTCTGGAAGATTCGCATGCCACTGCACCTTTACGAAGAGATGTGCGCCAGGCAGTTCGGTCTTGCGCAGCAGCTTCCCATGTGTCTGGGTTTATGTCAAAGGTTTTTAATGAAGCCTTAAGCGTGTCTTTGAAGCGCTTTTTCTGGCCACCATGGGAGCGTCTACCCTTCTGCATCTCACCATAAAAGAGTATCTTTGGCAGTCGATGGTCTGGCATGCGGACTACATGACCTGCCCAGCGAATCTGTGACTGCATCAGAATAGTATCGATGCTAAGGATACCAGCTCTGTCAAGAACGGCGGTATCCGGGATCTTGTCTTGCCATTTGATGTTCATTATCTTCCTGAGACAGACTGTATGGAAGTGGTTGAGCTTTTTTACGTGGCGCCTGTATACAGTCCATGTTTCACATGCATAAAGCAGCACTGGAAGCACCGCAGCTCTGTATACCTTCAGCTTTGTCTGTAGACTTATGCCACTTCGATGCCAAACGTTGGTGTATAGTCTGCCAAATGTGCTGCTGGCTTTGGAGATCCTGGTGTTCACCTCATCATCAATGACGATGTTCTGGGATAGTGTACTACCAAGGTATGTGAACCTGTTCACAACATTCAGTTTCTCACCATTTACCTTGATGACTAGCTCAGTATAAATGGTGCCAGGAGCTGGTTGGTACATGATTTCTGTTTTCCCCGTGTTGATGGTAAGCCCAAAGTTGGAGCAGGCTTCGGAGAATCTATCAACGCTACGCTGCAGATCAGCCTCTGAGCCAGCACTGAGGGCACAATCGTCAGCAAACAGAAGATCCCTGATGGTGTGTGATTTGACCTTGGTTTTTGCTTGAAGCCTCCTAAGGTTAAACAATTTTCCATCAATACGATATCTGATGTCGATTCCTGTGTCCCCGTCTCTGAAAGCATCAGTCAGCATAGCAGAAAACATGATACTGAAAAGAGTCGGTGCAAGTACACACCCTTGTTTAACTCCATTTGAGACTGGGAAAGGCTCCGATAGCTCACCGTTTTCCTGAACTCTAGCCTGCATTCCATCATGCAGCTGCTGCACTATTGAGATAAATTTCTTTGGGCAGCCGTATTTTGCCATGATCTTCCATAGACCCTCTCTACTGACCGTGTCGAACGCCTTTGTCAAGTCGATGAAAGCTGTGTACAGGTCACAGTGCTGTTCTTGGCATTTTTCTTGAAGCTGTCTTGCAGCAAACACCATATCGGTGGTTCCACGTTCTTTCCGGAATCCACACTGACTTTCAGGTAGAAGACCTTTGTCAAGATGAGCCGTAAGGCGATTTAGAATGATTCTGGCAAATATCTTCCCAGCGATTGATAGTAGTGAGATGCCTCGATGATTGTTACAGTCTTGGCGATTACCTTTACGTTTATAAAGATGTATAATTGACGCATCCTTGAGATTGTGTGGGATGGTTTCACTCTGCCACATTTGCTGGAAGATCATGTGAAGTTTCTCTATCAGAACTGTACCGCCATCTTTATAGACTTCTACAGGAATTGAATCGGAGCCGGTGGCTTTTCCACTAGAAAGTTGACGAATCGCTTTTTGAGTCTCCTCCAAAGTCGGTATATCATCTAGTGCTTCATTTACAGGAATTTGGGGCAGTCGGTTGATGGCTTCATCATTAATAGATGATGGCTGGTTCAGAATATTATTAAAGTGTTCGACCCAGCGTTGGAGAATTTTTTCCTTGTCTGTGATTAGTGTTTTTCCATCTGCATTAAGGAGGGGAAATGATCCTGATGATGTTGGACCATAGACCGCTTTGAGTGCATGGTAAAAAATTTTCAAGTCATGGCTGTCAGCAAAGCCTTGGAGCTCATCTGCTTTATTACTCAGCCATGAATCCCGCATCTGGCGTAGTTTATGTTGGACGATTCTACGCATGTTGTTGAAAGCGTCTTTCTTGGATGTAGATTTTGGATCATTTAAATATGCTTTATGGAGATGGTGTTTCTCAGCCAACATCTTCTTTATATCATCTGAGTTCTCATCAAACCAGTCATTTTGTTTCTTGATTGCGGGACCCAGGACCTCTGTAGCAGTGTTGTAGATCTGCTCGCTTAGGGCTGTCCAATTTGTTTCCGCACTTTGGCTGTCTAACGAGATAGATTTGAGACGGTCTTCTAGGGTGTCAGTGAATGACTGTTTAATTTTTGTCTTCTTTAGTTTGGTAATATCCAGCCTTTTTTGAGTTTTCTTTCCCTGAGGGCGCCTGGCAGGTTGGATACGAATTTTAAGTTTAGACACAATGAGGCGATGATCAGTCCAGCATTCGGCACCACACATGGACTTGGTCACCCGGACATCTTGCCTGTCCTTCTTCCTAACAATTACATAGTCAATTAGGTGCCAATGCTTCGAGCGAGGGTGCATCCAGGAGGTCCTGTTGCGGATAGGAAGTCGAAAAATGGTGTTGGTGACAAGGAGGTTATGTTCTGCGCAAGTCTGGAGGAGAAGAAGTCCACATGTAGTTCTTCGTAAAACTTATCCTTGACGTCATCCTGGTTTGTCATAGTTGGTGCATACGCGATAATGATGGTGGCATGTTTCCTTCCATAAAGCAGCGGGATCTTGACCGTCATGAGTCGGTTATTTATTCCTTTTGGGGGCTCCGCTAGCTTGCCAATAATTGCTGTTTTGATTGCAAATCCAACCCCTGCTTCTCGTTTTTCTTCAGTTCCTCTTCCGCTCCAATAGAATGTATAACCTGCACCCTTTTCGCAAAGTTGGCCCTCGCCTGCAAGTCGAGTTTCACTCAGTGCTGCTATGTCAATGTTGTATCTGGCCAGTTCTCTCCCAATCAGGGCAGTTCGCCTCTCGGGTCTGTTTGTGTTAAAGTCTTTGTCGAGTAGAGTGCGCACATTCCATGCGCCTAGAATGAGGGGGAAAAATCTGTCCTTTCTTTTTCTTATGTGTCGCCCGCAAAAGTAGGGTACCCACCAACCGCGGTAAGCTGGTTAGGTAATGGTGGAGCAGGCAATGTTTAGGGCACCTTTTCTAGCCCCTTCCTCATGCCATGGAGGTGAGCAGTGCTTTCCTAAAGAGGGCTGCTCAGTCACTCAGGGGGCTGCCGAATCCCACTGCTGCTCCGATCAGTGGAAGACGACCATATGGCCTGAGCCGCCTGTGTGTAGGTCTGCGACTACGACTGCCAGCGCACCCACGCCTGCCGCTTCGCCGCTCGCCCATCGCCACAGGACTTGTTGTGAGTAGATGGATGAGTGGATGAGTGGATGAAAGAGTGACTTGCGCAGTGATTTGGTTTAAAGTGAGGAAGAGTTGCGCAATTCGTCGACCTCACTCTCTCGCCTGGGTCCATCTTAATCCAGTGGCAAGACAAGTCAAGACGACTGGAGATGAAGTCAGGTGCAGTGGATGACCATGGCTTTCTACGTGCCTCGCCATGCTCCTTACGCTCCACAGCGCGTTGCTGGTAATCGCCGTCATGCCCGTTGAACCAACAGGTGGTTTCTTCCGCGCAGTCTACCGAATCCAGTCTTCGCATGCATGGGTAGGCAGACCCTAACTCACCGAAGGTTTATAACCAGTCGGCTACCCTCACCTAGTTTAGCCGGCCTGTCAAAGCCGTTTCCCGGGGGATGGCCGCTGTCGCATGCTGACAGCTACGAGGAGCCACAGGTGAGAGCTGAATGCCAGGTTTGGACCTAAGGTGGCCGAGCTGCCCTGAAAAGGGCATGACAGCTCCTTAACCAGAGGTACTACCAATACCTGACATCCCAAACCCCCCAAGAGAACTAATCCACATCTGGACTGGGCCCACTGCTTTGTTGCATCCCTCAAAACAAGAATGGACGAGGTGGCTTTATGAACGCTGTGGCCACGGGAGCAGGGCGCTCCTCTTGCTAATTGACTTTACGAACAGATGTTATTTCCCAAGCACGGGAAATCATCGATGACCCGTAACATGGTGATAAACGGGCATGACTGAAAATACGTGCAGCCCCACTGTAATCGGTCGTTGACTGGAGCGACCTTCCACTGAAGGCAAAGTCTCCACAGAAAGGCGTTAACCACAGAAGGCGAAGTC
Organism: Oreohelix idahoensis; assembly: GCA_024509875.1. Taxonomy (NCBI): domain Eukaryota; kingdom Metazoa; phylum Mollusca; class Gastropoda; order Stylommatophora; family Oreohelicidae; genus Oreohelix; species Oreohelix idahoensis. The sequence goes on from JAMPIV010003755.1 coordinate 231,105, forward strand.
CGGCCTACGGCTCAGTGATTGTCAGAGAAAACCGAAGTGTGCTGTAAAGAAAACGTATACAAAATGCTCATATCATTTTGCTAACTAAAATCGTACAACGTCACAACACGTCACAACACGGCACAACACGTCACAACACGGCACAACACGACACAACACGTCACAACACGACACAACACGACACAACACGTCACAACACGACACAACACGTCACTACACGACACAACACGCCACAACACGTCACAACACGACACAACGTGTCACAACACCTCACAACACGTTACAACACGACACAACACGTCACAACACGCCACAACATCTACACTTTCACTGTCTCCATGTTCAATAACTTAGCGTATCCTCCAACACTACGTGTACTAAGCGGGCGTTTCATTGGTCAGTTACTTCCACGGTGTACAATTTACATGATCGCCGAAAAATTACACTGACAAAAAAAATTTTTCTTTCTTATATAAGAATAAGTGTTCTTAGGTCAGTTTCTTGCGCTGATTTCAAATTTGAAATCCGTTTATCTCTATCACATCGGGTTCTTAAGATATTTGTGAATAAATATATTTTTGGGAAACCGTTATTTGCTCCGTTTCATTTTTACTATATAACTTATTAAAAATTAATAAAATGCAAAATAATTCTACTTTTTATACTGCTAAAAGATGCATGACATATGTTACGCTATTTTTCAAATAGTTACTGTATTTTGAAATAATTCTGAGCGAAATATGGCTTCTAGAAGTTGTAGAAATTCGGCTGATCTATTCTGTTACGTGTGCGGATATTTTACCGATCGTGTTCACCAGAAAAACTTTACACCATTACTAAAGAAAGCATATGTACTTTATTTCGATTCGAAAGTTGATGATGCAAATAAATCTTGGAAGCCAAATGCAGTTTGTTCGACTTGTGCAAATACATTGGCAGGTTTGGTTACGAAAATCGCCGAAGCATAAGTCGATGTGTTTTGGAGTGCCAGTAATATGGCGTGAACCGACAAATCACGCTACTGATTGTTACTTCTGCTTGACAAATATCCATGGTTTCACTTTTAAAACTAGAAAGTCTGTGGTTTATCCAAATATTGAATCGGTTTTGAAACCAGTGCCTCATGATCCAATCACGTGTCCGATCCCAGTTCCACCAGAACAATATCCGTTGGACGTGAATGAACCATCAGAAAGTGATAGTTTACCTGCTTTAGAAACTAATTCTGGCTCTGATTATATACCGGTGAATGATGGTGTTCACTTAATTAACCATTCAGAACTTTCAGATCTAATACGTGATCTCGCTCTTACCAAAGGACAAGCGGAACTACTCGGTTCGCGACTCAAAGAATGGAATCTTTTAGCGCCCAATACTCCGATATCTAAATTTCATCTTAGACACAGAGAACTTGTTCAATACTTTGAGATGGATGATGAAATTTGCTATTGCGAAGATGTAAACGGTCTAATGGTGCACCTCGGTCATGAGCACATAGTCAACGAATGGCGACTTTTCATCGACTCTTCCAAGACTAGTCTAAAAGCCGTGTTATTGCATAACGGAAATTTATTTTCATCAATTCCAGTCGCCTACTCTGTTCATATGAAAGAAACTTATGACAATATGGCTATACTTTTGGCAAAAATAAAGTACAATGACTACCAATGGCGGATTTGTGGAGACCTAAAGGTCATTGCAATTCTCACAGGCATGCAGACTGGGTATACTAAATTTTGTTGCTTCCTATGTGAATGGGACAGCCGCAAAAGAAAGGAACATTATGCAAGAAAGGTGTGGCCTATCAGGGATCGTATGCAGCTCGAGCATAAAAATGTAATACACGAGCCATTAGTTAACAAAGACAGCATCATTTTATCACCTTACATATAAAGTTGGGGCTCATGAAGAATTTTTAAAAGCGTTAGATAAAACGAGCAAAGCTTTCACTTATCTTCGAGAAAAGTTTCCGCAAGTTAGAGATGCAAAGATAAAGGAAGGTATCTTTGTAGGACCTCAGATTAGGAAAGTTATTGCAGACAAACAATTCGAGAACTTGTTACATGGTAGTGAACTTCGCGCATGGATGGCATTCAAATCGATGGTCGATAACTTTCTGGGAAATCACAAATCTGTCGACTATGTGCATATTGTTAAGCAGTGCATAGATGCCTACAGAATTATGGGCTGTAACATGTCCCTCAAAATCCATTTGCTAGATTCGCATCTTGACTTTTTCCCTGACAACCTTGGCGAAGTCAGCGATGAACATGGAGAACGATTCCATCAAGATATCGCCGTAATGGAGTCACGTTATCAAGAACGGTGGAGTGTGACCATGCTTGCCGATTATTGTTGGATGCTTCATCGCGATGTACCACATGCCATTCACCGACGAAAGTCGACTGCAAAGAAATTCAAAGCCTACATAACTGTTATACCTCTTGTACAAATGATGTTACCAATGGGCTGATCACCCGTTGGCTTGTCACACCGATTACGGAAACAACGGCAGATGGATCTATTTGTTGTTGCCCTAAAGACGCCGCTAGGCGTGATGGGAAACTACAACAGAGAAAATCAATCTGCTGTTGCCCTTAAGACGCCACAAGGCGTGATGGCCTCTGACTGCTTGGTCGGTCTTTGGCTAAGGACGGAAGAAGAAGAAGACAAATGATGTTGTAATACTGTATGCGTTGTTAAAATACTTCAATTGCGTATTTCTAGAGATCCCGACCTGATAGCGAAAAACGGTTTGCAGATTTAAAAACAGCGATTAAAATTGACCAGAAAAACATAGAAATGTTAGAGAAAGAAAAAAATTATTTTTTTTTAGCCAGTGTTATTTAGACTTCACTACAGCTCTTTAAGCTTGGAGAAGTCACTTGAGCCCCAGATGTAATTCTGGCTTTTATCTGGTTGCCTGTGTCACCTTTTTTTTTTTTTTTTTTTTTTTTTTTTTTTTTTTTTTTTTTCGTTCTTCAACTTTACAAAACGGGTACATTGCATGAAATACCAGGCAAATACATTGTATATTACATATAAAGCCTCATTCGCACTCTCCCAAATAAAGTTAAACAAAAATATTTAAATAAATTGTAATAATAATAATATAATAAAGGATTAAAGAAAAATAAAAATTAAAAATTTTAAGAAAATTAAAAAAAGGATCTATAGTTAATTCAAATTCCTAAACAGTTCATAGTATTTTACATATGTATAAAAAGCTTACACTTGCTCACACTTCCCTTTTTCCTTTTTTAAATTCCTTTTAGAATTTACAAGAGCCCACAAATTTTATAACATATAAAAAACCACGCGTACTCTCACTCACTGGCACTCTTGAAAGAAAATTTTCCAAAAAAATCTTCACATATACATTGAACTTGCATCCAGAAAGCCGGAACATGGCTATAATTATTTAAACCTATGTACAGTCAAAATCAGGGTTGAAATTTATTTCCTGCCCCCCCCCCCCCCTCCCCTCCCTCAATCTCTTCAACTTTTAATATATTGTGTGTTTTTTGTAAGAATATTTTTAAGAATAAGTGGACGTTGTACTGTTTTCCTTCAAACACCGCGTAGTTCCTACAAATCCAGACTAAATATTTAAATTCCACTATCAGGCTCAAAAGTTTCAGTTCTACTTGTTGTGTGCACTTTGGTAGGGAATTCAGCATGATAGCTCTATACATGTCTATACTGCGTGGAAAGTAGACCATCAATTCCTTTTTCAAAATTCCTATTGTAGAAGTGACTGTACTACAGTAAAAAAACAAATGATCTTCTGTTTCCTGTGTATTGGTATTACATAATTTGCATTTTGGGAGGTTCTTCCACTGTGCAACAAGTCTTTGCCTAATGGGTGTCATGTTATATAATAATCTAAACGTGACTTCCTTTGCGGGTGGAGCAAGTGGTAACTCGTGTAAGCTCTTAAAAATAGGTTGGTAATCAGTTATAAAATAGTTATACCCACGTTTTTATCCTTGTCACTAATGAGGGTTCTTGTGCACTAATAAGACTTTTGTAAATGGAGCGTGTATTTTGTTGTAATAAAGGTGTATTCCCTTGTATGCTTTGTATGCATTGTTTGTAGAACCGTGGTAAAGTGCCAAAGTAATGAGGTTGATTGTTTTTTGTAACGGCACACGTTAGATAATCTCAGACCAATATAATAATGAGCCAAAGGGTATTGTTCAGGATTTTTTACTATTTCTCCTATGTACTTGATTCTTAAAGCTTTTATTTTAGTTGCTATATCTTGTAAAGATACTCCCCCTCTATCTTTGGGTTGTATTAACGTTTTATGCTTTATACAGTGTAAGGTGTTGCGGAATAAGAAAGTTCTTATGAGTTTGTTTATTTGTGTAATAATTTCTTGAGGAATGGTTTGAACATTTGCTATGTAAATCAATTTAGGTAAAATAAAAGTGTTGATTAAAACCGATCTTCCAAAAATTGTAGTAGTTTTATATTTATATCTTTCTAGTCTGTTTTTTATTTTCTCTAACAAGTTTTTCCACACCTCTGTATTCCTTTGTGTTGGTGTGGCAGTGTATGTAATACCGTAAATTTTTATTTCATTTACTTGTAGCAACTGGAAAGGGAAATCTGATCTGTTTCTCCATTTACCTATTCCCATTAACTTTGATTTCTGAATGTTTAGTTTTGCTTCACTGGCTCGTTCAAACTCCTTAAAGGTATTTAAAATATTTTGAATAGAGGAAATTTTGGTTGGGAAAAAAATCGTATCGTCCGCGTACGCGGCTAATTTCCTTTGACCTTGTCCTGGAATGAAAACCCCCGTGATGTTTGTGTCTTGTCTAATTTTCTCTAACACGGGTTCTATTGACAGTACATATAGCAAAGGCGAGAGTGAACAGCCTTGCCTGACTGACCTAGTTAGAATAAAGGGTTCTGTAATTGTGTGATTAATTAAAAGTCTACTTTCGGGTGTTTTATATATAATTTCTATCCATTTCCTAAAGTATGGCCCTACATTACAAGCAAGCAGTGTTTTGTGCAAAAAAAGAATGGGATACCCTATCGAAGGCTTTTTCTTGGTCCAACGATAGAATAGCGGCCTCGTGCTGCTTGTCTGCCGCGTAGTTAATCAGGTCTCTAAAAAAGTGTGTATGTTTGCTAATATTTCTCTGCGGCACGCTGTTCTGTTGGTCGTCATGAGTTAGGATATGCATGAATGATTTCAATTTATTAGTTAAAGTTTTAGTTAAAATTTTGTAATCAGTATTTAGAAGTGATATGGGTCTATAGTTTTTTAGTAGTTTCCTATCTGTTTGTTCTTTTGGTAAGAGTACTATGTACGACTGGTTTAAACTTTCAGGAAGTTCGCCTTTCTGAAAAGCTTCCTCAAAAACTTTCATTAATAGTGGTCCAAGAACGGGAAAAAAGAAAATATAGAATTCTGATGTAAGGCCATCTGGGCCAGGGGTCTTATCTCTGTTTAGTGTGTTTACTGCCTCCCTCAAATTTTCGAGTGTTATAACTTGGTCTAAATTTTTATTTTCTTGTTCTGTAAGAGATTTTTTGTGTACTTTAAAAATTTTTTCTTGCGTGTCTGTTCTTGTTTCTTCTTTGGTGTATAAATGTTTATAAAATTCCAAGATGGTCTGACATATGTTTGTGTTGTTTGTTTGCAATTGTCCATTGTTATCTTGTATTTGGCGAATCTGCTTATTTTGTTGAACGTTCTGTTCTATCGCCAAATACTGTTTGTTTGGAGTCTCTTGTGTTGTGTATAACTTCGTTCTCAGCATTGCACCTTTGTATATGTGTTGTTTATGCTGTTCTAACTGGTCCTGTAACATCTGAATAACCGGGTCAGTTTTGTCTATCTTTTTTGTCAGTTTGATAGCTTGTTCTAATATCTTTTCTTGTGTTTTGGATGTCCTGTGTATGTAGGTTGCCAGGACCTGTGTCCTGTCTTTTATGGTGTTTTTTAATAGGTCCCAATATCCTGCAATATTTTGTTCAGGGATCTGTTCTGTGTATCCTAATATGAGCTGCATTATTTCCTTTGTGAAGAAATCATGTTTAAGTAAACTGTTATTAAAAACTTCCAATGTGGAGATCTTTTAGATGTTATAATGGGCGTCCCTATACCTAACACTGTATAAACTGCTTTATGGTCTGTGAAATCGAGTGTGCTGTTAATATGTTGTGTTTTCTGTACCTTGTAAATTTCTGATGTATATATCCTATCTATCCTAGAAGCTCGTCGTAAGCCTGGGTATGTCTTATCTATGAAAGTGTACGATCTATTATTTGGTTCAACACTTCTAAAGGTATCCTTTAGACCATGCTCATCTACAATAGTTTGTAATATCTTCCACGGAGATGTCTGATTCTTATTCACATGTGTGTTCTGTTCTTGTAAGGTTCGACCAGCACGATCCAAATCAGACGTGACACAATTAAAATCCCCTCCTAAAATTAAGTTCCCTCCTTTGTATTGTGGTGACAAAAAATCAGAGAGCTCTCCATAAAAAACTGGCTGGCTTGCCCTCTGACTGGGAGCGTATACATTGACCAATGTGTATGTGTCTTGTTCGCTTTGTTTATTTTTGATTTGGACACAAACTAATCTACCGCTAGTGTCCGTGTTATGGTGTGTTGTTTCCCAGTCTTCTGATACTTGTAAGATCGCTACACCTGTGTGTGATGTCCCTATACTAAACCACCCGTTTCTTAAGCCTAATTTTGTTGTAATTTGTTTAGCACGGAAGTTTGAAATAACTCTGGTTTCTTGCAGAAAAACAAAATCGGGTTGGTATTTTTTAATTAGTATTCCCAGAGAGTTTAGTTTATTTGTTAAACCATTTATGTTTAAAGACAACAAGGTTAAACTAAAGGGCGTAGTGTTGGGGTGTAAAACTGTGTGCGCCATGAAAAAAACCCAACATTAAACATTATTAAACGTTTACATAAAATAAAACAAAAATAGACAAGACAAACATATGCAGTTCCCTTGTTACTGCATAGAGCAGGTGCAGTCAGTTCTAGGAAAGAGGAAAGGTACTTGAGCATCCGTGTGGGTAAGGAATAAGGTTGATGGATGAGGAAAAAAATGCCACTCAAGAAAGGAAAAGCCCGAGACTTGGAACACGGATCACAGGATGAAAATTGACAAAAAGGACTATTGGAGGAAAGAGTGTGGTTATGTGGTGAAAAGGATATGAAAAACCAAAAGGCAGAAAAGTAAATAAGTATCAAGATACTACAAAGGGAAAGGATGTCTTGAAAAGGAAGAGAATTATAGCATTGTAAATACATACTTGTGTATCTCCATTTGCACATATATGTATCCACTATGTATCTTGTGTCTCTATCTGTCCTTGAATTCATATTTTTATATGTATTATTTTAATTACACAGTTCTTAACGTCTTTAATCATCACGAGTTTCCCCTTCTGTAACTCTGGGTCGTCTGTGTACGCGCGCGACGCATTCGTGAAAAAGTTCTTTTCCATTTTCAGAAGGTTAAGTCCTGTCCCGGTGAGTTACTCTCCAAGTCTATTGATAACACTGGGTCATAGTAGTCCTCTGTAGCCCTCGCTGCCCAGGAAGAGGGGGCACCACCTCGGAGTGGTGTATCTGTGTCACAATCACTTGTGCTGCTGTCATGCTTGTTGTTTATGTCAGTGGTCATATTGGTGTCACCCAGAGTGGACTGAGGGGACATCTGCGTAATTCTTCTTTTGACTTTAATCTGTTTCGACTTCTCTTTCTTCTGTTTCCTCTTGTTTACAAAAAGTGTAAATTTGTCATTGTTCATATCTTCTGGGTCAGATTCGGGTAAATCCACGTTATTTGTGTCTTGTGGTGCGTCATTGGTTATCTGGGGGTTGTTTTGTATTAATGGTGCAGCTGATGTTGATGGTGCTGATTTTGTAGGTTGTGCTTTGTCCGGAACTGTAACTGTGGTTGCTACTTGCGGTTTCCTTTTTGGACATTGGTTAACCCAATGACTGTCCAAACCACAAATCGCGCAAGGCGTTCGTCTACCGGTCATTGTCACAGAAATTTTTACGTTTGTCTCGTGTCCCTGCGACTGTAGTCTCATGTTGACATAGTGCGGGACGTTTCTGGTCGGGTTACTCATGAAGGCCCACTTGTCAGTGGCGTTCTTTAACTGGAAAGCGTCGGCTTCTCTGTCGCCCGTAATGGATGTGACTATTTGCAGAACAGCGTCCTTTTTTATCGTGGGGGTAGCCAGTGTAGCACCCCCTTGGATTTTTCTTTCTCTTGATGTTCTATGATAATAGACATCTTGGGATTATCCCATTCGAATTTCTTCCCATGAAGCTTCTGGTAATGTGTTATATGAGCTGACGTCGTCAGGGTCGCATACCATTTTAGAGGGTCTGAAAATCTGTAAAGGGCTGCAATGTTATTTGAGCCCACCCCTGCAGGTCCAGCCAAAATGCTGGCCATCAGCGAGTAAGAGGCTCTCGCGGCTTGTGGTCCGGATGTTGTTAGAACTAGAGTACCGGGTCTGTGCAACGACCCGCCTTCCAGGGCGTCTTCCATGTTTAGAATAATATCTTGTACTTCCATTTTGGATAGAGAAAAAAAAACACACACGCACACAAACAAAGGTAATCCGCACGAAAATCTGTGAAATAACACTTGAACACTAGTGTCACCGTGTGGTTGTGCAGTGTAAAATACACTATAGGTTTAAGTCAGTCGAACAGTTATTTGGTGTTAACAAGATGAAAGAGTATATAAAAATGGGTTAGGAAATCAGAATAATTCAAGTGATAGACTATTTGTTCTTAACATGGGAGATAAAAGAATGAAAATGTAGTGTTTTTTGTAAGGGAGGGAACCTTTTTAGACTTTAAGGTAATCAAAGTATACAGCATTAGAGTTTACCAAATTTGCATATCAGATTAGTTTTAGTAAAGATATAGAAGGATTAATGAAACTAAGGTAAAAAGTACTAAGGGAAATAACTATGAATATTAACGCCCTTTACAGTTAAGAGAACGCAGAGCAGAGTAGAACGCACATGAAAATAGTGACTAGAGGTAAACAGTTATGTAGCACAGTTCACGGAGCTGACAGCATAGAATTAAGCGTGCCGATAGGTGAGTGAACTGAACAATGGACTAATCGTATTAACTAAAACAACTTTGGACCATAATAATAGCCCCTTCAGTCATAACTGACTATGGGAATGCGCCCCTGAGGTGACAGCCCTCAGCTGCTTATTTTCCTGGTGCTCCTTCCGACGTTTTCTCCTCACCTCTGCTTCTTGTGTGAGCCTCTCTTCGCCCAATCTGAGGTGGCGCCGTAAATAGCATCGCCACTTAGTGCGATCGGCAGCTTCATCCTCCCATGTTGCTGGATCCATGTCCAGTCCCCTCATATCTCTCTTGCACACATCTTTGAACCTCAGCTGTGGTCGCCCAACTGTTCTCTTGCCATCTGCTAATTGTCCGTAGAAGATATCTTTTGGGATGCGACCATCTTCCATGCGGCGAACATGGCCAAGCCAGCGAAGTCTGCGTTGTCTAAGAAGCGTATACATACTTTGAAGGCCAGCACGTGACAACACCTCAACATTTGTCACTTTATCTTTCCACGAGATGCCGAGGATGCGGCGTAGACACCGCAAATGGAAGGTATTGACTTTGGACCATCAGATAGGAAATTGAAGGACGAAAGGAGATCAGTCTCACCAGAACAGTTGACCAGACGAGACGTGCCGTGCAGGGCGCTCAAGAAGTGTGAAATCTGCGGTTTGCAGAAGGTCTACATAAGTAGATAGCTTTAGAATCATAGTAATAGGAATTCAGGAGAACACTTAGAATTGTTTGATAATTTGTGCTGCTAAACCTAGGATTAGCTTATAGGGGTGATAGTAAGTCAGTGATAAGTATCGGACTTCTGTATAGTACGGTAAGAAGCCCTTTTAACTCTACTTATGCTTAGACTATTTGCTGAGAGAGACATGGTTTCAGAACTACAGTACACATGTTGTCAGAAGATAAAGACGCTTACAATTAAGGGAGCGAGTAACAGAAGAGAAAGTTGAAGCAAAGGCAATTAAAGCTTAGAAAGTGGATGACTTTCATTATCAGATAGCCAGGATGAGCTGTCATGCAAAGTAGATGAGTCATTATCGGTAAACAAGAAATATGAGCAAAGGGTTTACACCACTGACATTATAGAACTTTATGTGTGAATTAACGAAGATGAATTTTTACAGGCATCTCATTAGTTAGAAGAAAATGTTTTCAGAATTACAGCCAAGAAACTGCAGGAAGAAAATGCTGCAAAGGTTTAAGAGAGCAGTATGAATAGAATGAATAAAGAAGTTGAACCTTCAACAAAATACAGAGCGGATGACTTGTATTCAGGATTAGCTGTCAGGTCTATGAAAGTGAATCATAGTCTACGGCAATAGTAATAAGTAAAAGCCAGAAGTGCTTAAACCCCTACAGAGTTTATTCTGCGCTCTCTCATGTCAGAGTAAGTATGGTGGATGCCATATGAATAGTAGACATTGTTTGATTATTTCAGGTGTAGCTATTGACTCTTATATGCTGCATATAAAGGAGTTAAACCTAACTAGATTGAGATTTTGTGGGAACATGACTCCAAGGATTTAGAAGAACTGTTGTAGACAATATGAGAAAAATAGTAGAACCTGAGAAGGAACTTTGGTAGGCTAGGTATACAACGAAATATGCCAGAGGAGAAAGGAGAAACAATATAACTATGTTTAGAGATATTTGATTGAATCAAGTGGAAGACTTGAGGACATTGTAATTGAGAACTGTATCTGATGAATTATATTGATGATCATGGATTATCTGATGTAAATAAATTGTTTTTGAGTTGAACCACATCACTTAAGTTGCTTTGATGTATGAAGAGATTAAGGAATGGAGAGTTATTAGAAGTGAGTAATAGGAGAGATAGAAATAATAGAACACCCTATACGCATCAGTCGCTGTACAACACCTAGGAGAGAAGAACGTGGTCTGGGTTGAAGAAAAGACGAACCTTATCTCATCCAGGAATTACCACCTCTGGCGGAACAAAGGCCAGTAAAAGAGATAGCTCTACTTGGAAGATAGGTCAAGGAAAGAAATCTGACCTCATAAATTAAAATAACTAGGCCTGCCTCAGTCACCTAGCTATCAACCAGTAGGGACCCCCACTGTCACACCTGCACGCAGAAGGATCTCTCTTAGGACCACATGATAGGCAGGGGTAGCTGAGAAGTAGCTCTTTTAGGACGTGACGATACCGTAGGAGAGCTCAGAACTAGAGCACAGTATTTTAGCTCTGCATTTTTTGGAGAGCCCCCTTGGATGACGGAGATCGCACAGTAATCCACACGCTCCTTCATTCTAGCTTAGAATTAAATGCAATGATAAAAGTCAAGCTGGAGAAACTGGAGCTCATGTCTTCAACTCAACACGTTACGGAAAGGCAGAAAAGCCTAGATCTACAGTGTAGATATGTGACCGCTTGACCTTTCACGCTAGTTTTGTCCCTCCTACTTCACGATAAGCATTTATATGTGCTAGAAAATGCTACATGTAAGAATGACAGACCTTAAAACCAAATAAGACGTTTTTACACAAAACGCAGTATTCATTCAAAGTTCAGTTGCCAGTAACTGCTCTGACAGGGCAAACGTAGGTCAGTCCCAGATAATAATGAATGGGTTTTATAAGCGCGAAAGTGGGAAATGAATGTTTGTGTGATCTGGTTTTTTTTTTAAATCCTTTTGTTAAGTTGGAAAAGATCACACATGTGAAAATAAAGTCGAAATAACAGAATGTCGTGTGCAAAAAGGTCTAAAAGCTGAGGAGAGGAGTGCAAATGTTAATTATTGTGTCGTGTGAAAAAATAAAGGACGGGTCGTGTGAAAAAAAGGCGGGGAAAAAAGAAGAAATAGTATAAATAGAAGAGTTGTGGGCGATAGGCAGCGATTTCAGGACTTATGATTCCAAGGATACCATGATTTTAGACTAGAGGATTTTTACTGATAGCGTTAGGAGAACTTCGTCTTTGAGGATACCAAGACAAGTTTTTGAGTAGACAAATCAGTATATATTTCTTGTGGATATACATATATTATTCTATCTGGATGTACCTATATTATTCAGTTGGATTACATATTTTTTTCATATCGGATAACCAATCATCATTGTGAAATTTACAGTGTTTGTCTAATTACATCAATAAACTCTAATTGAATTTTTCTACATTGCTGTTTGTGGAACTTTACACTAATTTCTTGTGGAAATACGTTGTTGTGCTGAAACTGTTTTGCTTATCACCAAACTCAAAGGGAAGAACATTCCTGGGTTGAAAAAATAACAAAAGGTCAAGTATTACGATCTCTGGCGGAACGCCAGTTAGCACTTGAACCACCACAACATATGAAGGATTAACTCTGACTACATAAAATCAATATAACTACTAGTGCCGTATAAACATACACGGCCACATATTACACTAATTGATGCCGTGACCTGCGCACAAGTAACTGCCCTGCTACAGATAATACCAAGGACAATTCAACTTGATGCTGGCTGCTGTCGTAGATTTCCGATAGGAGAATTAAGACTAGGTTTGGTCCCTTCTGAATAGGTTTGAATAGGTGATAGACTCAGTGAGAGTTAGTGAAAGGTAATAGAATTTCCACACACGTGAGATGATAGATTTGATATAGTGGCTGTCTCTGAAAGCGAAAAGAATTCTTCTCTCTCTCACCTATCTTCTACAACAGTTGTTACAGCGTCAGACAGACTACACCAATATACATATTACGTATATTTCTATCACTCACAGGCACGCACATACACGTGACGACAGGTAAACACACAGACGTGGGAAAACTATAACAATGATATATATATTATCTAGAACGAGCTGACCAAACACGATTATTAAGTTCAAGAGCGATTTTATTATCAGGAAAAAATCGGCTCACAACATCAAAGAAAGTACATCAAGGAAAATACATATACACATAGTCATAAAAAATCAAGGAAATGTTGCAAGGATGATAGCCCCGTTATAGTGTTAACTCTAGGTTTAGCCCGGCCCCGTTAAGAGAACAGATGATGGCGCCAGAGTCACAGATACATAGGGTTTGAGTCTAAGAGTTTTTCTTTGTTTTATCTCGTAATTATATGCACAGAGTTTGAAAAAAATTCTGATTTAACCTAAGACAAAAACACAAGAACTCTAGCCTTAGCAACAAATTATGCAGATTGAAAAAAAAATTATTAGGACAGCAACAGGGTGTCAAAGATATAATAGTGAAAATATCACTCAGACCAGCGTACACTCATTCATTCCGCCATGGCTTCTCATTCAGGTACTCACGGCTTTGCTCGCTGCCTCTTGGAACACATTGATTTTAGATTTACACACAGACTCAAAAAATGCAGTCTTCTGCCAAGAAGTCCCCAGTTCCAAAAGACGTATTTAACTTGGAGTCTCCGGGAACGACTACTTGGGTATGCAAATTTGTTCAATGTCTGATTAAGTCACCTAACAATTATTCCAGGCGCGGGAGTTAGCAGAGCACAGTGTCAATAGCGTAGGTTTCTAAAAAATGATGAATGTCAGGTCGGTGCCTTCCCTCAGTATAGGATTCACTTTAGTCACACCACAGATTTGTCCACAAGATATAATCTAGTCGGGAAATGATTGTAAATATTCACGCCACCAGGCAGCAAATTATATAGAGTTTCTAGAAGAAATTAAGTGCTGGTTCCAAGGTCCAGTATTTATCATTACAGTCTTTGAAAACCCGTTATAGGGATATTAGTATTTCTGTCTAACTTGCACCGTCAGATCAGTGTTACTTGAGAAAAACCCACGTGGTTCAAAATAAGGACTGTCTATTTCTTCACAAGTATGGAAACTACTACTAGGTGCTGGTAAAGTTAGGGTCACCCCAAAACTTTCACTGTGTGGAGGAAAAATAACACATATAATATAATAAACAGAATCTGTACTGGTTAAAACTTACATTTAAACTTGCAAGCAGAGAGCTTTGCTTATCATTTAAACTTCCCGTGACGTAAGTTATATTTAAAAATCAGCAATCCTCATAAATTAAGAACACGTGCGTATTCTGTCACCATTCATGAGGCTGGATTCTAGAGTTTATACGTTAGTTTAGAAAAATACACTCGACTGAGTATTAGCAGTTAAATTAAATTTATAAATAGCTACAATTGCCGTTATAAGCTAGAAATTTTAATTTTATGCTGCTTTCCACTGAATGCTTCCCTAGAAAATATAATAGCCTACCACTTTATTTCTCTTCTGCGCTAAAGAAATAGATTAAAATGAATTAAGCGATTTAACACTTTAACACTCACAAAATCTATATATCTATCATATTAATTACCTCAACCACAGAATTACAGGTAGTCGCACAACTTAAGAATAAAAATGCTGAAAATATTTCTGGAAGTCTAGAAGTTCGACAAGTTGCCGAAACAAACTGAGATCTTCGCTAACAGCTATTCTGTTTTCGTGCGACCTATCTACTGTGGAGTCTATGAGCGAGAATGAAATTAAAGTTTCAAACTTGGCCAATATCTTAAAATCAGACAAAGGGCCCCAAACTTACTTCGCCAAGCGAAATTATCTCCCCTACTCCCAACATTTACGTCCGCTTAACGCGTGTCGTAACTGTCACCTACTGACCACGATGTACGCGTGTCAGTTTCAAATCCCAGACAGCCTGACTCCATTTCAGGGCAGTTTTCACACTACAGCTGACCATGGCCCAAGTGAGCGCCGTGTCAGTTTGGGATTTTCCAGCCAAATGTCTGGATACTGACCGGTGCAGATGTAAAGTATCACACCTCACCCGGGACTAATGCCGAGAAGAAGCTCGCGCGCTCGGTGAGAATGTAGACGATTTGCTACGTCCTATGTTCAGCGAACCGACTTATCACGCCTTCTGACGCCCTGCAGCCCTGACATCTACGTAATATCGTCCTAGCGCGATTCTCAGTTTAAGAGAAAGGAAAACAGGTAAAATCTTCGAATTATATGAAAATAATATTCGCAAAACGAATGGATGAAAAATACACAGGGAAAAAAAAGTACAGAGATATTAAAAGAGAGAGTTTATGTGAAAGAATAGGAAGAAGATGTAGGAAATTAAATGAATATAAACCCTACGTGACAGCTGCAAAAGTCCGAGAAGCTCAGCAGGTCTGGTTAAACAACAACAACAACAACAACAACAATACCTCGAACAATTATAGAGTTCTCATCAATTATAATGTTTTTTTTTTCTATTTGTCAAATTCCAACAAACTAAAACTTTGTTTTGTTAGTGCAATTTTGACAACAAATAACCGGAACTATTGTTTCTGTCAATGATATTGTCATATAAAAATTTGGTTGCGTTATACGCAGCATCGTGCTCATGAGTTAATGTAACTATACAGTTAGCTATAGATATTTCAACCAGTCATAAAACATTGGAGATGGCCGCTGTGTTTATGTATGTGTATGTGTGTGTATGTATGTGCATGTATGAATGTCTGTTTTTCCTTTCATATAAATTAGTGTATTATTCAACAAATAGTAAGCTCGGGGGTTTGGGATGTCAGGTATTGGTAGTACCTCTGGTTAAGGAGCTGTCATGCCCTTTTCAGGGCAGCTCGGCCACCTTTGGTCCAAACCTGGCATTCAGCTCTCACCTGTGGCTCCTCGTAGCTGTCAGCATGCGACAGCGGCCACCCCCCCGGGAAACGGCTTTGACAGGCCGGCTAAACTAGGTGAGGGTAGCCGACTGGTTATAAACCTTCGGTGAGTTAGGGTCTGCCTACCCATGCATGCGAAGATTGGATTCGGTAGACTGCGCGGAAGAAACCACCTGTTGGTTCAACGGGCATGACGGCGATTACCAGCAACGCGCTGTGGAGCGTAAGGAGCATGGCGAGGCACGTAGAAAGCCATGGTCATCCACTGCACCTGACTTCATCTCCAGTCGTCTTGACTTGTCTTGCCACTGGATTAAGATGGACCCAGGCGAGAGAGTGAGGTCGACGAATTGCGCAACTCTTCCTCACTTTAAACCAAATCACTGCGCAAGTCACTCTTTCATCCACTCATCCACTCATCCATCCACTCACAACAAGTCCTGTGGCGATGGGCGAGCGGCGAAGCGGCAGGCGTGGGTGCGCTGGCAGTCGTAGTCGCAGACCTACACACAGGCGGCTCAGGCCATATGGTCGTCTTCCACTGATCGGAGCAGCAGTGGGATTCGGCAGCCCCCTGAGTGACTGAGAAGCCCTCTTTAGGAAAGCACTGCTCACCTCCATGGCATGAGGAAGGGGCTAGAAAAGGTGCCCTAAACATTGCCTGCTCCACCATTACCTAACCAGCTTACCGCGGTTGGTGGGTACCCTACTTCCGCGGGCGACACATAAGAAAAAGAAAGGACAGATTTTTCCCCCTCATTCTAGGCGCATGGAATGTGCGCACTCTACTCGACAAAGACTTTAACACAAACAGACCCGAGAGGCGAACTGCCCTGATTGGGAGAGAACTGGCCAGATACAACATTGACATAGCAGCACTGAGTGAAACTCGACTTGCAGGCGAGGGCCAACTTTGCGAAAAGGGTGCAGGTTATACATTCTATTGGAGCGGAAGAGGAACTGAAGAAAGACGAGAAGCAGGGGTTGGATTTGCAATCAAAACAGCAATTATTGGCAAGCTAGCGGGCCCCCAAAGGGAATAAATGACCGACTCATGACGGTCAAGATCCCGCTGCTTTATGGAAGGAAACATGCCACCATCATTAGCGCGTATGCACCAACTATGACAAACCAGGATGACGTCAAGGATAAGTTTTTACGAAGAACTACATGCAGTCATTGCATCAGTTCCCAAAGCAGATAAGCTTATTAGTCTTGGTGACTTTAATGCAAGAGTAGGCTCAGATAACATCTCCTGGAATGGCACTATCGGAAAGTACGGCGTGGGTCGCTGTAACAGCAATGGACTTCTTCTCCTCCAGACTTGCGCAGAACATAACCTCCTTGTCACCAACACCATTTTTCGACTTCCTATCCGCAACAGGACCTCCTGGATGCACCCTCGCTCGAAGCATTGGCACCTAATTGACTATGTAATTGTTAGGAAGAAGGACAGGCAAGATGTCCGGGTGACCAAGTCCATGTGTGGTGCCGAATGCTGGACTGATCATCGCCTCATTGTGTCTAAACTTAAAATTCGTATCCAACCTGCCAGGCGCCCTCAGGGAAAGAAAACTCAAAAAAGGTTGAATATTACCAAACTAAAGAAAACAAAAATTAAACAGTCATTCACTGACACCCTAGAAGACCGTCTCAAATCTATCTCGTTAGACGGCCAAAGTGCGGAAACAAATTGGACAGCCCTAAGCGAGCAGATCTACAACACTGCTACAGAGGTCCTGGGTCCCGCCATCAAGAAACAAAATGACTGGTTTGATGAGAACTCAGATGATATAAAGAAGATGTTGGCTGAGAAACACCATCTCCATAAAGCATATTTAAATGATCCAAAATCTACATCCAATAAAGACGCTTTCAACAACATGCGTAGAATCGTCCAACATAAACTACGCCAGATGCGGGATTCATGGCTGAGTAATAAAGCAGATGAGCTCCAAGGCTTTGCTGACAGCCATGACTTGAAAAATTTTTACCATGCACTCAAAGCGGTCTATGGTCCAACATCATCAGGATCATTTCCCCTCCTTAATGCAGATGGAAAAACACTAATTACAGACAAGGAAAAAATTCTCCAACGCTGGGTCGAACTCTTTAATAATATTCTGAACCAGCCATCATCTATTAACGATGAAGCCATCAACCGACTGCCCCAAATTCCTATAAATGAAGCACTAGATGATATACCGACTTTGGAGGAGACTCAAAAAGCGATTCGTCAACTTTCTAGTGGAAAGGCCCCCGGCTCCGATTCAATTCCTGTTGAGGTCTATAAAGATGGCGGTACAGTTCTGATAGAGAAACTTCACTTGATCTTCCAGCAAATGTGGCAGAGTGAAACCATCCCACACAATCTCAAGGATGCGTCAATTATACATCTTTATAAACGTAAAGGTAATCGCCAAGACTGTAACAATCATCGAGGCATCTCACTACTATCAATCGCTGGGAAGATATTTGCCAGAATCCTTCTTAATCGCCTTACGGCTCATCTTGACAAAGGTCTTCTACCTGAAAGTCAGTGTGGATTCCGGAAAGAACGTGGACCCACCGATATGGTGTTTGCTGCAAGACAGCTTCAAGAAAAACGCCAAGAACAGCACTGTGACCTGTACACAGCTTTCATCGACTTGACAAAGGCGTTCGACACGGTCAGTAGAGAGGGTCTATGGAAGATCATGGCAAAATACGGCTGCCCAAAGAAATTTATCTCAATAGTGCAGCAGCTGCATGATGGAATGCAGGCTAGAGTTCAGGAAAACGGTGAGCTATCGGAGCCTTTCCCAGTCTCAAATGGAGTTAAACAAGGGTGTGTACTTGCACCGACGCTTTTCAGTATCATGTTTTCTGCTATGCTGACTGATGCTTTCAGAGACGGGGACACAGGAATCGACATCAGATATCGTATTGATGGAAAATTGTTTAACCTTAGGAGGCTTCAAGCAAAAACCAAGGTCAAATCACACACCATCAGGGATCTTCTGTTTGCTGACGACTGTGCCCTCAGTGCTGGCTCAGAGGCTGATCTGCAGCGTAGCGTTGATAGATTCTCCGAAGCCTGCTCCAACATTGGGCTTACCATCAACACGGGGAAAACAGATATCATGTACCAACCAGCTCCTGACACAATTTATACTGAGCCAGTCATCAAGGTAAATGGTGAGAAACTGAATGTTGTGAACAGGTTCACATACCTTGGTAGTACACTATCCCAGAACATCGTCATTGATGATGAGGTGAACACCAGGATCTCCAAAGCCAGCAGCACATTTGGCAGACTATACACCAACGTTTGGCATCGAAGTGGCATTAGTCTACAGACAAAGCTGAAGGTATACAGAGCTGCGGTGCTTTCAGTGCTGCTTTATGCATGTGAAACATGGACTGTATACAGGCGCCACGTAAAAAAGCTCAACCACTTCCATACAGTCTGTCTCAGGAAGATAATGAACATAAATGGCAAGACAAGATCCCAGATACCGCCGTTCTTGACAGAGCTGGTATCCCTAGCATCGATACTATTCTGATGCAGTCACAGATTCGCTGGGCAGGTCATGTAGTCCGCATGCCAGACCATCGACTGCCAAAGATACTCTTTTATGGTGAGATGCAGAATGGTAGACGCTCCCATGGTGGCCAGAAAAAGCGCTTCAAAGACACGCTTAAGGCTTCATTAAAAACCTTTGACATAAACCCAGACACATGGGAAGCTGCTGCGCAAGACCGAACTGCCTGGCGCACATCTCTTCGTAAAGGTGCAGTGGCATGCGAATCTTCCAGAAGAGCAGCAGCGGAACAGCGGAGACAAGCTAGAAAAGATCGTGAAATAAAACCTTCACATGAAGCAAACATTCCCTGCCCACACTGTCCGAGATCCTTCCAGGCCCGCATCGGGCTCATCAGTCACCTTCGTACTCATAGACTATCCTAACATCCTAATAATTGGATGAACAGAGTGGTCTTCATCACTTGTGATGGACAAACAACAACAACAAGCTCCGTAAGACAAAGACCGAATGATAAAATAAAATTGTGACCTGCAGCCGGATGCAGATAAAGATTATAAACTGACACCTGTTTGTCTTACACGGCCACGTAAAATATCTTTAGGTCACGGTCATTACTTTTGTATTGTCTTTGTTTCTCTGTCTGTCCCTAGCTGTCACACTCATAATGTGTAAAACACACACAGAAGCAAACCCTAATGCACACATTCGTGATAAAAAATAACTAGATTCATGGAAAGCAAATTTCTTTATTTAGAACAACAAATGTTAAACATGAGAGAGACGTTATATAAAGATGACCATGAAAACGAGACGTATTTAGAAAAGAATTGACCACACATAACGATAGAGACGTTAAAATAAAGAATGACCATGAACAGACGTTATATAATAATGACTCAATAAC